>CABHPP010099473.1:0-13718 GCA_902168425.1 Peromyscus attwateri
GGACTGTAAACAGGGCATTCCTAGAAACAATGTTTCTTCAAGGAACAATGGCAACAGAATGCCCCTTCCTTCTGGAGTATGCAGAAGGTGTAGTAAGGGAAAACACTGGACCAACGTATGTAGATCAATAAGGGGCAGGCAAAGTAATACTTTGTAATATCCACAACAACAACAATTCCCCATGGACAATAATAATATCACTAAGCTGACAAACATCATCTACAGATCAGCTTTGGACTACAAAGTGCTCAGAGCAATTTTGAAATTGCTAGCTGAGATGATCCAGTTTCAAAGACTACTTGAATAAGGACTTGAGATAAACCCTGAACGTTGGCATTATGCACAGACTGGATAACAAAGGATATAGTTACCTTTCCTAGAATTTGACGATTAACCCAAAATTTTTCTTTTCAGAATAAAGATACCTTCGCCCATACCCAGCAGGAAGCAATGTTAAGAATACAACGCCCACATTCCCAAAGAGGTGGTGTGGGGTGGGTGGTTTTTTGGTCTTTTAATAGGTTTGGGGTCTGAGATAATTTTCATTGTTTAGAAGGGTTGGTTACAAGTTGTTGTTAAGGATTAGAAAAAGGGCTAAGCAAAGATTAGATTTAAAGTTATTGTTTATAAAAAAGGAAAAGAAAAAGACAATTACTAGTTTTAAATACTTTACATTGGATTGGATTTTTTATATTGTATACAAATTACATATATTGAAATTGATATTGTTAGAAAACGCTATATGTATAATCCTAATTTTGTTCAAGATAGTGTACTTATACCGTTCATTTAACAATGTAATGCAAATTACTGATTCTTGAATGTTATTATTACCAACTATTAGGATATAA
Source organism: Peromyscus attwateri (assembly GCA_902168425.1). Lineage (NCBI taxonomy): Eukaryota > Metazoa > Chordata > Mammalia > Rodentia > Cricetidae > Peromyscus > Peromyscus attwateri. The sequence continues at coordinate 852 of CABHPP010099473.1, forward strand.
AGAAATGAAAGTTAGTAGTTAGACAATACAATAAAACTTGTAGTCATATTAGGCATGTTTCAAAGATTGAGCAGATATATTTTAGATAGACAGGTCATTCTTCAAACCCTTCAGCGATCTACAGAATATGGCATTTAAAATGTTTTAATTCCTCAGAAAATTTTTCTTTTTTGTTATGACTATGAGACCTGTTGGCTCCTGGCAGTACCAATCTACTTCAGAGAAAATATGGGCATTGAAGAAATTGTATATGGAGTTAACTTTCATTGAGGCAAAAGCTAGCCACTGGACAACAAAGTATCCTCGAATCAACTGCTGACAAACAGGAAAAAATGGACAGACAGGACATGAAACAAAGGACTGACTCTTGCCAAGACAAGTGTGGTTGTGGCTTTATCAAAAGGCATCTTCTGAGGCCAGTACAATATGGTACCATCCTTGAAGTGGCCTTTGCAAGCTGGAAAAGGTACCGTGCCCTTTTCTTCAATGGCAGCTGAACAGGCAGTGGGCCGACAGCTTCTGATGTGCAGTGGAACAGCAGCTGAAACAGTTATTCTTGAAGAGTAACTAAACTCACACATCTCAATAGTAGACTGGCATTTAATAGAGGGATGTGGAGAAGAACGGGATGCTGGGATGAAGTCTCACACATACACTTAGCCAATAAGAATGGACAGCTGAATTCAAAAAACATCAACAATTTCCAGAATTTAAAATCCTGAATCATGAAAGGACACTAATGGAACTGAGGTGTTTCTGGTACATGGACTGCTCTCACAAAATGTGAGTTCAAACTGTTGACCTTGTGTACATCCTACTTCACAAATGAGTCTGTCAGATACGCTAAGCCTATAGGCTGAAGATGATGCCCCAATGATGTGGAGAAACCTTGGGTGACTGTCCAGGCAGCTGTCTGTTTCGTCAACTCACATTTTTTTTTGGAAGCTGCTTACATGCACTTCCTGTTTTTATTTTTTTTAGGTAATATTAATCCCTTCTTGGGTCTCTGAGGAAGTTGAAGTTTAGTTAGTTATAGTTGAAGATTAGTTAGGATAGAAAGTGAATTAGGTACATTTTTGACTTACCAAAATAGGATAGATAATGGAATTATTTTCTCTGAATTTGTCAAATACAAATGTACTAGACATTGTTTAGGTATTTATTACTTGTATATGTGGTATATAGTTATTGTACTTCTGTATATAGTTTTTCTTATGTTAGTTGTAACCTTTTGCCTTTTTTCTTTTTATTAAAATAGAAAAGGGGAAACATGGTGATATTTTAATTGTACTGAAATGTGATTTTATTTGTATGTTAACAAATAAAGTTGTCTGGGGGTCAGAGCTAATAGCAAGCCATAGCAGAAACTGGGCGGTAGTGGTGCACGTATTTAATCCCAGCTCTTGGGAGGCAGATCTAGGCGGATCTCTGTGTGTTCAAGGATACAGCCAGCATGGCGACACACGCCTTTAATCTCAATACCAACCATAGAAGACCTGGAGGTCTGTACAGACAAGCAGTGACGAGGAGGTCATGTGGTTCGGTTTTCAACCAATGAGAAGGCAGAATAGAAAGTCTGTCAAAAAGACAAACAGACAGGAAGTAGGTCTCTTGCTGAAGAGGACAACAGCAGTAGTGAAGGGTAAGGTTTTTAGCTCTGACCACTTGGGCTTTCATCTCTGCATTGACTCTGTATTTCTTATTTATCAAGACCATTCATCTACACAGATATGATAGGATGAAAGGGTAGATTAATGAACCTACTTTTAAAGAGCAACAACTTGTTTAGAAATGTTTTATACTGCTATAGATTTTAATTTATTGATACAAATTTAAAGTTAATTTTGTTATACTGTATATATATTTCTACTCTTCTTTAAGGTATTATGTTGGTGCAACTCATTTAAATTATAATGGATAATTAAGAAATACAGATTAATAATTAGTCTTTTTTTGTTTTTGCAAGACAAGGTTTCTCTATGTAGCTTTGTGCCTTTCCTCAAACTCCAGAGATCTGCCTGGCTCTGCCTCCTGAGTACTGGGATTAAAGGCATGTACCACCACTGCCCAGTTAATTAGTCTTATATGATAATCAAACTTGTAGTCATGTTAGTTAAGCTTTCTCGGTATACATAGATATATTTCAGATAGATAGGTAATCTTCAAACACTTCAAAGACCTACAGAATATGGCATTTAAATGTTTTAAAAACTTAGACTTTTCTGGACAATGAGACATCTGTTCCTGGCAGCACCAATTACTTCAAGAAGAATGATGGGCATTGAAGAAACTCACTATGGAGTTTGCTTTCTTTGTAGCAAAAATTAGCCACTGGGCAAAAAAGTGCCCTTGTGTTGACTGCTGGACAATATGCTGTAAAAAGTGGACATGCAGGACCCATAGGAAGATGACCACTGAACTTTGCTTGGCAAAATGGTCCTTCAGGTTCCTGCTTCACAGAGGAAACTGCCAGACATTCTACAGAACACAGAAGTGACTGAGAGACTCTAGGCCCGTGGGCTGAAGAGAGATGCCACATCTTTACAGAGAAATTTTGGATGACTGTTCAGGATGCCAGCTGTCTCTGTCTACTCTTGCAAGACTCCCGAAAGTTGCTTGCATCCATCTCCCGTTTCTCAGGTATTATTATCTCCTTCTGAGGTCTTTGATGTAGTTGAAGCTAGATAGTTATAATTTTCCTTAGTTATGATAAAAGATAAGTTAGATATGAAACCTTAGACTCACAAATATAGGATAGATATATCTTCTTTAATTTTGCCTAATACAAATAGACTAGATATTGTAACTGTAATTCTTACTTGATAATTGTTTGTTATGTGTAATTTTACTATGTTAAAGTTAAAACCTTCCTTTTTGAAAAAAAAGTAGAAAAGGGGAAGTGCTGTGGACATCACTCTGTATGTTGTGAATGTGTTGCTCTGATTTGGTTGATAAATAAAATGCTAATTGATCAGTAACCAGGCAGGAAGTATAGCATAGGTGGGACAAGCAGAGAGGAGAATTCTGGGAACAGGAAGGCTGAGTCAGGAGACACTGCCAGCTGCTGCCACTATGAGAAGCAAGATATAAGGATACCGGTAAGCCACAAGCCACATGGCAAGGTATAGATTAACAGAAATGGGTTAATTTAAGATATAAAAACTAGATAGCATGAAGCCTGCCAGGGCCATACAGTTTATAAGTTATATAAGTCTCTGTGTATTTAGTTGGGTCTAAGTGGCTGCAGGAGCTAGGTGGACACAGAAAAACTCCAACTACATCACAGAGCAGAGTTAGCCACTAGTTGACCATAGAGGCCAGGTAGTGGTGGCACACACCTTTGATCCCAGAACTTGGGAGGAGGAAGCAGGAAGATCAGGTGTTGCTAGAGAGGTCCCACCAAGCCCCGCAGTTCCACAACCCACGTATAAAATAAACACACAGATGCTTACATTATTTAAACTGCTTGGCCATTAGCTCAGGCCTATCATTGTCTAGCTCTTACTCTTATATTTAACCCATTTCTATTAATCTCTACTTTGCCACGTGGCTATTGGCTTACTGGTACCTTACATCTTGCTTGTCCTTGTGGCGGCTCCAGGCAGTCTCCCTCTCTCCTTCCTGTTCCCTCAATTCTCCTCTCTGTTGGTCCCGCCTATACTTCCTATCTGGCTACTGGCCAATCAGTGCTTTATTAACATATTTGTCATACAGAACATCCCACAGCAATCAGGAGTTCAAGGCCACCCTTGATTGAACCACTCTAAAACAGAAAGAGAGCTGGGTGGTGGTGGTGCACACCTTTAATCCAAGCACATGGGAGGCTCATGCCTTTCATCCCAGCACTAGGGATGTGGAGATAGGAATATAAGGCAGGTGGAGACAAGATCTCCAGGCCCATTTGGTCTGAGATTTTGGAGAGGTAAGAAGTATCTAGTGGCTGTTGCTCTGCTTCTCTGATCTTTCAACTTTTACCCTCAATATCTGACTCTGGGTTTTTATTGTTAAGACTAATTAGGATCGTGCATCATAATCTCTCCTCTCAAAGCTCAGGGAGCTATGAAGAATAGGAAGCAGAAAGATTGTAGGAGACAGAGACGATGGACAATACCAAGGAAACAGTGTCTTCTAGACACAACAGGACTGGTGTATACTTGAACTCACAGAGACTGCAACATGTACAGGACCAGCACAGGTTCAAGCTAGATGGGGTCCTAGCACTGATAAGATGAAGTAAACACTATCTCACATCCCTAAACAAGATGCTATCTATCTCCAATTGACAGCCACTTGGAAAGAAAAATTAATTTTCTCTGATGGCATGTCAATTGGTATACAAACTATATTTAAGGGTAAGCCCCATGTCCAGCAGCAGATGACAAACACAAAATGAACTCAATGGTGTTTGTGTAGATTTTTTTTGTCTCATGTTGTTTATTTGGGCATTTTATTTTTTAATCAAAAAATTATTTATTTTGATTAATTTTCTAGCCCTATCACAGTTTCCTCTCCCTCTCTTCTTTCCTCCTAGTTCTTCTCCCCCAATCTAGTCTGTCCCTTCTCCATTCAACTCCTCCTTTCTCTTCAGAAAAGGGCATACTTCCCATATCAGCCAGCCATGAAATATCCAGTAGCAGTAAGCCTAGACACCCCCTCTCCTATTAAGGCTGGACAAGGCAACCCAGTAGGAGGAAAGGGTCCCAAAAGCATTTAATGGAGTTAGAGACAGACCCTGCTCCATTGTTAGGAGTCCTACAAGAAGACCAAGCTGCAAAACAGTAACATATATGTGGAGGGCCTAGGTCAAACCCATGTAAGCTCTCTGATTGTCAGTTCAGTCTCAATGAGCTCCTATAAACCCAGGTTAGTTGATTCTGTGGGTTTTCTTGTAGTGTCCTTGGCCTCTCTGGCTCCCATAATTCTTCCTCCTCCTCCTCCTCTTCCACATGATACCTCAATCTCTGCCTAATATTTGGCTGAGGTTATCTTTATTTGTTTCCATCAGCTGCTGCTTGAAGCTTCTCTGATGACCATTGGGCTAGGCAACAATCTACAAGTATTGCACAGCATCATTAGGAATTATTTCATTGATCTTTTTTTGGCCAGTCATGTTTGGTTATATTCTAGATCTTTGGGCTGTCCAGCCTCTGGGTCCTGGACCTCTAGACAATGTCAGGGGTGAGCTCCCTCTTATGTTATGTGTCTCAAGCTGGACCAGTCATTGGTGGGCCACTTCGATAATTTCTGTGCCACATTTACCCTCAGTATACATCATAGGCAGGACAAATTGTAAGTCAAAGGTTATGTGGTTGTGTTGGTGTCCCAATCCCTCCACTGGAAGTCTTGCTTGGTTATAGGAGATGGCCAGTTCATACTCCATATCCCTCATTACAAGGAATGTTAGCTGGGGTCACCCTCATCAATTCCTGAGTTTTCATTGTACTAGGTTTCTAGCTTATGCCAGAAGTGCCCCTGATTCCAGTTTTCTTTTCCAGTACTTTATCTCTGCATCTTCCCCCCACTTAATCCCTCCTGCTCCCATACCCATTCCCCCAATCTAGACACTCCCATAACCCTGTGATGTCTATTCACAGTGAAATTCATGTGTACCCCCTTGAGCCTTCCTTGTTACTTAGCTTCTTTGGGCCAGTGGATTGTAGCATGGTTATCCTTTACTTTATGACTAATATCCGCCTATAATACCTAATATCCACACTATACTATGTTTGTCTTTCTGTGTCTATGTTACCTCACTCAGGATGATCTTTTCTAGCTCCATTCATTTGCCTGCAAATTTCCTGATGTCATTTTTTTTAACAGCTGGGTGATACTCCATTGTGTAAATGTAACACATTTTCTCTATCCATTTTTCAGTTGATGGATATCTAGATTATTTCAAGTTTTTGAATATTATGAATAAAGCTGCTATGAACATAGTTAAGCAAGTGTCCTTGTGGCATGGTTGAACATCCTTTGGGTATATGTCAAGGAGTGGTATAGCTACATCTTGAGGTAGACTGATTACCAATTTTCTGAGCAACCACCATATTGATTTTCAAAGTGGCTGTACAAGTTTGTACTCCCACCAGCATTGGAGGAGTATTCCCCCTGTTCTACATCCTCTCCAACATAAGCTGTCCTCAGTGTTTTTGATCTTAGTCATTCTGACGGTGTAAACATTGTATCTCAGAGTCATTTTGATTTGCATTTCCCTGATGACTAAGGATGTTGAGCAATTCCTTAAGTGTCTTTCAGCCATTTGAGATTCTTCTGTTGAGAATTCTTTGTTTAGATTTGTACCCTGTTTTTTAATTAGATTATTTGATTTGTTGATGTTTAGTTTCTTGAGTTCTTTATATATTTTGGAAATCAGTCCTCTGTCAGATGTGGTGTTGGTGATGATCTTTTCACATTCTATAGGCTGCTGTTTTGTCCTTTTGATGGTATCTTTTGCCTTACAGAAGCTTCTCAGTTTTGTGAGGTCCCATTTATTAATTGTTGATCTTAGTGTCTGTGCTACTGGTGTTCTGTTCAGAAAGTTGTCTCCTGTGCCAATGTGTTCAAGGCTATCCCACACTTTCATTTCTATAAGGTTGAATGTGTCTGGTTTTATGTTGAGGTCTTTGATCCACTTGGACTTGAGTTTTGTGCAGGGTGACAAATATAAATCTATTTGCATTTTTCTACATTCTCAAATCCAGTTAGACCAGCACCATTTGTTGAAGATGCTTTCTTTTTTCCATTGTATATTTCTGCCTTCTTTATCAGGTATCAATAGGTATGTGAACTTATGTCTGGGTCTTTGATTCAGTTCTATTGATCAGCCTGTCTCTTTTTATGCCAATACCATGCATTTTTTATTACTATTGCTCTGTAGTGGAGTTTGAATGAGGGATGGTGCTATTTCCAGAAATTTTTTTATTGTACAAGATTGTTTTACCTATATCCTGGGTTTTTTGTTTTTCCATATAAAATTGAATATTGTTCTTTTTAGTTCTGTAAAGAATTGTTTTGGAATTTTGATGTGAATTGTGTTGAATCTGTAGATTGCATTTAGTAAGATGGCCTACCAATCCATGAGCATGGAAGATATTTCCATCTTCTGATATTTTCTCCAATTTCTTTCTTCAAAGACTTGAAATTGTTTGTCATACAAATTTTTTGCTTGCTTGGTCAGATTTATACCAAGATATTTTATATTATTTGTATAAAGCATGAATCTAATGATTCTTTGGATTTCCTCAGTGTCTGTTGTTATGCTCCCCTTTCTGTTTCTTATTTTGTTAATTTGGATGTTCTCTCTGCTTTTTAGTTAGTTTGGATAAGGGTTTGTCTATCTTGTTTATTTTCTCAAAGAACCAACTATTTGTTTCATTGATTGATGATACTGTTCTCTTTGTTTCTATTTCATTGATTTCAGTCCCCAGTTTGATTATTTCCTGCCTTCTATCTCTATTGGGTGTGTTTGCTTCTTTTTGTTCTAGAGTTTCAGGTGTGCTGTTAGGTCACTATTATGAGATCTCTCCAATCTCTTTATGAAGGCACTTAGTGCTGTGAACTTTCCTTTTAGCACTGCTTTCATTGTGTTCCACAAATCTGGGTATATTGTACATTCATTTTCATTGAATTCTAGAAAGTCTTTAATTTCTTTATTTCTTCCTTAACCCAGTGGTAACTCAGTAGGGAGTTGTTCAGTTTCCATAAGTTTGTAGGCTTTCTGTTATTTCTGTTGTTATAAAAATCAAACTTTAGGGATTGGGGATTTAGCTCAGTGGTAGAGCGTTTGCCTAGCAAGCGCAAGACCCTGGGTTCGGTCCTCATCTCAAAAAAAAAAAAAAAAAAAAAAAAGCAAAGTTAATCTGTACAAAAAAAAAAAATCAAACTTTAAACCTTGCTGGCCTGATTTGAATTTTTTTTGTAACTTTTGAGACTAGCTTTGTGACAAAGTATATGGTCAATTTTGAAGAAGGTTCCATGATGTGCTGAGAAAAAGAAATATTCTTTTGGGTTTGGGTGAAATGTTCTGTAGATACCTGTTAGGTCTATTTGCATCAAAATGTCTGTTATTTCTGTTATTTCTTTGTTTAGTTTCTGTCTGAATGACCTGTCCATTGGTGAGAGTAGGGTGTTGAACTCTCTCACCATTAAAATGTGAGGTTAGATGTGTGATTTAAGCATTAGTAATGTTTCTTTTGCAAATGTGTTTGAGGCATAGATGTTAAGAATTGCAATATCCTCTTGGTGGATTTTTCTGATGATGAGTATGTGATATCCTCTCCATCTCTTTTGATTAATTTTGATTGGAAGTCTATTTTGTTAAATATTAGATATGTTAGATATGGCTGTACCAGTTTGATTCTTATGTACACTTGCTTGGAAATCTTTTCCCAACCCTTTTCTCTGAGGTAATGTTTATCTTTGGTGTTGAGGTCTGTTTCTTTCATACAACAGAAATATGGATCATGTTTTCCTCTCCATTCTATTAGCCTGTGTCTTTATTGGGGAATTGAGCCCATTCATATTGAGAGATATCAATGATCAATGACTGTTAATTCCCGTTATCTTATTGTTGTTGTTGTTGGTAATTTGTGTGTATTCCCCTTCTTTGTGTTTTGCTGATGTGAGATTATTTATTGTCTGTGTTCTTGTGGATATAGTTAACTTCCTTGGGTTGGAGTTTTCCTTCTAGTACGTTCTGTAGGGCTGGATTTATGGTTAGATATTGTTTAAATTTGACTTTGTCATAAAACATCTTGTTTTCTTCATCTATGGTGATTGAAAGTTTTGCTTGGTATAGTAGTCTGGGCTGGCATACTTGGTCTCTTAGAGTTTCTGGCTTTTAGAATCTCTATTGGGAAGTTGGACATAATTCTAAATAGGTCTTCCTTTATATGTTACTTGTCTTTTTCCTTTTCAGCTTTTAATATTCTTTTTGTTTTGTGTATTTAATGTTTATATATTTTATTACATGGTACAAGAAATTTTTTTCTGGTCCAATCTATTTGGCATTCTGTAAGCTTATTGTACTTTTGTAGGCATGGTCTTCTTTCAGTTGGGAAAATTTTCTTCCATGATTTTGTTAAATACATTCTTTATGTTTTTGAGCTGGGTTTACTCTCCTTCTTCTATTCCTATTATTCTTATGTTGGAACTTTTCATAGTGTCCCAGATTTGTGGGATGTTTTTTGTTAGGAACTTTTTAGATTTAGCATTTTCTTTGACCTATGCATCTATTTTCTCTATTGTATCTCTAATGCCTAAAATTCTGTCTTCCATCTCTTCTATTTTGTTGGTGATGCTTGCATCTGTAGTTACTGTTTGCTTACCCAGATTTTCTATTTCTTTAATTCCCTCCATTTGTGTTTTCGTTATTGCTTCTATTTACATTTTCAGGTTGTGAACAATTTCCTTCACCTGTTTATTTCCTTTTTCCTTGGCGTTCTCACATTATTTAAGGGATTTATTGATTTCCTACAATTTCTTGTTTGTATTTTCCTCAATTTCTTTCTTTCACTTTTTTCTTTTTTCTTTTTTTGGTTTTTTGATACAAAGTTTCTCTGTGTAACAGCTAGGGCTGTCCTGGAATTCACTTTATAGATCAGGCTGGACTTGAACTCACAGATATCCACTTGTTTCTGCCTCTTGGCATGCACCATCCTACCTAGCTCCTCACTTTCTTTAAGGGATTTTTTTTTTCATTTCCTCCTTAAGGACCTCTACCATCTTCATAAAGTTATTTTTAAGGTCATTTTTGTGTGTGTGTGCTTCAGCTATGTTGGAATGTTCAGGTGTTACTGTCATAGGATTGCTGAGCTTTGGTGGTGCCATGTGGTGCTTTCTGTTGTTGACTGTGTTCTTTAATGGTATTTAGGCATCTGGGTTTGGGATGCTTATAAGTCTAAGTGTTGATTCCTGAGTTTGTCTTTGTTAGATGGGTGTCTTATTCCTTGGTTTCTATTTCTTCTATGGTCTTCTGGCCTAAGTGGCCAGGTTTTCTGGTGACTAATATGTCATCAGGTCCAGTAGGGTGTTCCTGCTGGGTTTTTTGTGGCCTGCAAGACCTCTGGGGTTTTGGGTGCCAAAGTTGCCTCTGAGGTTCTAAGTGCCTGTGTGGCTGTGGGGTTCTGGGTACCTGCTTGTTCTCTGGGATTCCTAGTGCAGCATGGCCTCTAGTACAGCAGAAGTTTTATGCTGACCTTGTGGGCTGGGATATGGAAATGGTGGGGGTGATGGTGGTGCAGTTTGGGGCTGTTGAGCCAGCTTTAGAAAGTGTTAACTGGTTGTGGGCTGTGTCTTATCTGGGGTCAGGTAAAGTATAGTTTTCTGGGGAATTTTTATGCCAAACTATGAAGCCCTGGAGGGGGGGGCAGCATTGTAGTCTGGGGCTACTGGGTAGTCTTTAAGGAGTGTTAGCAGGTGGTAGGCAGTGTCTTACCTGGGATTTCTAGAATCAGTCTGGCCTCCAGTAAAGCTGTTGGAGTTGTGGGCTGGAATATGGAGCCCAGGGGAGGGGTGCTGTTGGGGGATGTTGGGTGGGTTTTAAGGAGTTTTAGTGGGTGGTGGGTGGTGTCTTACTTTGAGTTTCTAGGACCAGCCTGCCTTTGGTAAAGCAGCTGGAGTTGTGGTCCAGAATATGGAGCCCAGGGGAGGGTGTTGGCATTTCTTTTTATCTTACTGGGTTTTTTCTCATATGTTATGATTTTAGATTTTATGGCTTTTGTTATTGCTGTGTGTGTTTCTTGTGATTTTTTCTTAAAAAAAACCAAACACTTCTTTTTTTTAGAATTTAATGTTTGTCTTCCAAAGTGAGAAAGGGAAAGAATTTGTGGAGTTGGATGAGTAGGGAATTGGGGAAGATCTGGGATGAGATGGCAGAGGTGACAGTGTGATCAGAATATATTGTATGAATTTTCAGTTAATAAAAAGTAAAAGAAAAATCCTATTTGTTATGTCCAGATCATGGGAACCCCTAAAAGACCACCACAGAGACCCAATCTCAATTGTAAAAGCAAAGAGCCTTTATTTTTCAAGCTCTGAGCTTTGTCTCTCTGTCTGTCTGACTCAGTGGTGAGAGAAGAGAGCCCTGAGCTCAGGTAGGGTAGAGTTTTTATCATAGCAAGGTTGCATTGAGGGGATTTCCAGGATTCAGGACCCTGACTGGCTGACACTTGTCTAGGGGTATCTCTAAAACAAAAATAGGTATGTGTTAGAGTCAGGGACATCTGGCCACCTTATCTAATGGTTGGAATGTTTGGGATGTCAGATACTTCCCCTTAGATGTAGGCCCTCCCTGGGTGGGGTCAGCTTACAGCATTTCCTGGGTCTGAGTTTTGCCTGCCAGTAAGCCTGTCACAGAAGCTGTGTCTGGGCCTCTAAGCCTGTCATGGCAGCTGTGTGGTCAAGCTCTTTTGGGGCCCCCACACTGTTGTTTCATCTACCCTTTTATATACTGTCTTAAGAAGTTTCCCTCCAAGATGGAGAACCTTAAGTTCAGAGGAAAAACTGCTATACAACAAATATAGAGTGCCATTTAAATAGAGATTTATCTTAACATGTTGAAAATTATATAATTGGCAAATTTTTTGCCTTGTGAAATAATCTGTCTTTTATGCAGGTTTGGGGGTGCTTTCAGTGCTTATGGAATGAAGGACACCTATCATTTCAATGAGTTGATCCTTATCACCTCTTGGAACTACCTTTTTTCCTCTTGGTATTCCCTTATAGCATTTGACATTCTTTCATTTTTGTCTAAGAGCTTTGGTACTGAAAATGAAAGTGTATGTTCTAAAGGGATATATCAGTACTTAGTTACATGGTGGCTACAAGATAAAGTGATTCTTTTAAGTTATAAAAATTAATTCAAATATAAAACTGAATAGCTCTTCTAAGATTCCAGGATCTCTGGAAATTTGCCATTTAATAATACTGTGAGAAACACTGAGTTCCAAAAGCCTAATGAAATATGTTACTATTTCTCCAAAAGAAGCAAATTATTTCATGGTGCTTAGGAGCACAGCCTGCCAAGAAAAGAAAAAGCACAGGCTGCGTGATCACAGATCTGGATTTAAATTCTGGCTCTTCTGCTGAGAGGATCTCTGTTATTTTCTCATTAGGCTGAGATACGTAAAATATTTCTTATTGGCATCAGTGTGGCTGCAAACACAAAATCCAATATGGGAACCAAAATCACAGGCAGTGCCCAGCAATAGGTGTTTATCCAGGTAGTTTTGAAAATCCATACATTTATATTTATTCTTTAAGGACCATGACAAGTATGAAAATTCCTACTTTAGCATATGATAATGGATATTATTATTATTATCACTATTATATTATTGTTATTATTGCATATGTATGTGTGCATGCCATGGCACAGGTGTGGAGATTAGAATACAACTTTTTGGCATCTTTCCTCTCCTCCCTTTATATTCTTTCTGGCCTTGAATTTAAGTTGTCAGTCTTGAACAGCACATGCTTTTACTAACTGAAAAATCTTGCTGGCCCTAATAGAGGATCTTAGCTTAGAAAACAGATCTTACTGCCTAAAACTAGGAAAATTAAGTAGTAAGAATCTAATTCTGAAATAGGAATAGGACTTTGTAAATACCAAGTAAATGAAGGGGTGACAGCGGAAGCATCAACATTTTGTTTGAATAGTTGGATTGGATGAAACCTTGCCCTATATAAGAATGGCAATAACTAAGCCGGGCGGTGGTGGCGCACGCCTTTAATCCCAGCACTCGGGAGGCAGAGGCAGGCGGATCTCTGTGAGTTCGAGGCCAGCCTGGGCTACCAAGTGAGCTCCAGGAAAGGCGCAAAGCTACACAGAGAAACCCTGTCTCGAAAAACCAAAAAAAAAAAAAAAAA
>CABHPP010099474.1:0-11981 GCA_902168425.1 Peromyscus attwateri
GGACGCAGGGTGGGGTCACGACAAAATAGGATGTGCCTGGACTGGAATTTTTAGTTAGATAATCGTCGGCTTTATAGTAGGAGACACATTGGAAATGAGTTAATTTCGGAAGTGAAATTGAAGGCTTACTGAAAATGTCCTAAGGTTTGCTGTACATTCTTGTATAATCAGTGTCTTTTTCTTTCTTTTTTTTTTTTTTTTAAAGACAGAATTTTGGGGGTATGCTGGGGATTGAACTTGGCATTGTGTGTGCTAATAAGCAAGCACCCGGCAGGTATTGTTATCCTCCCAGACCTCGAGATTTATTTTTGAACGTGGCTTCTCTTTTTCTATAAAGATGGGTCTCTTTGCCAGTCTGACCTCATAACTCATTCCTCTTGGCCTATTGAGTCACAGGTATGCGTGCCTGGCTGTGGTAGTTTTTAATACATTCACGACGTTGTCGTATCTTTGTCTGGTTCCAAGATGTTTTGCTTGTATGTTTTGTTTTTCCCTGAGACAATTCTCTGTATCCCTGGCTGTCCTGGAACTCAATCTTTGGACCAGACTGGCCTGGAACTCAAACCCTTTGCCTCTGCCTCCTGAGTGCTGGGATTAAAGGCGTGCGCCACCACCGCCCCGATATTTTTGCTTCCTTTTTTTTTTGAGACAGGGTCTCATGCCGCCCAGGCTCTGTATGCTTCAGCGCCTGGTTTTCTTTTTTATGTGGCCGCGACTGTCCTGGAATTCTCCCAGTCTCTCCTTGGGATTTCCTTCAACCTTATTGTTGGACATGCATGAGCTCAAACTACACTTGTCTTTCAACACTTAAATGTCTTGATGCACTTAAACTATAAAATATTATTTTTCAGTTCCAACAACTAGCTTCCTGGCAGTCACTCCCTAATCTGGATTTTCCACTTTGGGTGTTTCATATTCTGAGAATTGTAATGTCCTTTTTTGGTCTTAGAATATTTTCAAGATTTTTACGCTTTTGGTATTTGTCAGTATTTCTGACTGCTGTATCATATTTTGCATGTCTATTTCGGGTAACTTTAGATTGGCACAACTTTCACTACAGTGAGCTGTATAGGCTGTGTGTGCAGTGCTAGGGATTAAGTTTTAGGTGCATTCTAGGCAAGCTCCCTACCACTGAACTGTGTCCAGACTTTCGAATGTGTTTGGGGATGGGGTGGGAACCACATGGAGCCAGGTGTGATGGTGCACACCTTTAAATCCTCTTGGGTTCAAGGCTAGCCTTTTAAAAAATGTAAAAGTCAAGCATGGTGGGTGTCTTTAATCCCAGCACTGGGGAGGCAGGCAGGCAGATTTCTGAGTTCCAGGCCAGCATCTTTTGAGGTGATACTAGTATTCTGGTAGTAAAGGAAGTTTTGTGGCTATGTATCTTGGAAGCTTTTGGTTGTGACTGGATCTTCAGCTGTAGCCCTGCCTAACCTCAAAACTGGTGATCTTTTAAGACTAGGATTACAAGTCCCATGTAAAGGAAGCCTTTTAAAAAACATTTTAGGGCTGGAGAGATGGCTCAGAGCACTGGCTGCTCTTTCAGAGGTCTTGCGTTCAATTCCCAGCACCCACATGGTGGCTCACAACCATCTTATAATGAGATCTAGTGCCCTCTGCTGGCATGCAGGCATAAATGCTGGCAGAACACTGCAAGCACAAATAAATAAATAAATAAATCTTAAAAAAAAATAAAAATAAAAAGCATTTTAGTGCTGGACATTGATGGCACACGTCTTTGATCCCTGCACAGGGAAGCAGAGCCAGGTGGATCTCTGAGTTCCAAGGCCAACATGGTCTACAAAGCCAGTTCCAGGGCAGCAAGGGCTGTTACACAGAGAAACCCTGTTTATTTTGTGTTTGGGGGTAGTATATATGTACCACAGTGAAGGTCAGAAAGATGATTTTGCAGTTTTCCCACAGTGTCCTGTAGCTCAACTTAGTAAGTTGTCTGGTCCAAATGTGGTAGTTTATCTAAACTTAATGGAATGGCTGTGGGTGAATAATAAGGTATATCCATCTTTCTATTTTCTCTGCTGTAATTTTTTCCTGGTTAACTATTGTGTGATGACGAGAGGAAACAATGGAAAATGGCTAAGATGGTTGCCTTGCTTTAGAGGGGGGAGACTGAGATCTGACATGTGTGGATTATGTTTTATTTTTTTTTATTATTATTTTTTGGTTTTTTTCGAGACAGGGTTTCTCTGTGTAGCTTTGCGCCTTTCCTGGAGCTCACTTGGTAGCCCAGGCTGGCCTCGAACTCACAGAGATCCGCCTGGCTCTGCCTCCCGAGTGCTGGGATTAAAGGCGTGCGCCACCAACGCCCGGCATGTTTTATTTTTTGAGACAAGGTTTCTCTCTGTAGCCCTGGCTGTCCTGGGACTCTGTAGAGGAGGCTTGGCCTCAAACTCACAGATCCGCCTGACTGACTAAAGACAGACACCATCTTTTTTTTAATGTTTTAAGATGGTTTCCTGTGTCAGAGTGGAAGCTGATTTTGAATGCCTAGCTCCATCTGTGAGCACTGTCACCCCACATTCTATTGGTTGTTGAATTTAATTTGAAGTTAGTCAGGCCTCCCTCATTCATTCTGTATATTATATGCAGGGCTGATGGAGTCTGGCACAGGAGTTCAAGGCCAGCCTGGGTTACTTGAGAGAGAGAGAGAGAGAGAGAGAGATACCCTGTCTTTAAAAAACTTAACAGTTGTGGAATTAATAGCTGTTAGTTCGTAATTCACAGTCCATATTGTGTTAATTGATCCTTCAGTGTTTTCTCAGTTCCCAAGGTGGCCTTAAAAAAAAGGCTAATATCTGATTCAGATCCACCTTACTTCCTAGGACTAGAATATATTTATTATGTAGCCCTGTCTGGCTTGACCCTCCATGTGTAGACGAGGTTAACCTCAAGCTTAGATCCACCTATACTACACTCTGCTTAAGTACTGGGATTAAAAGCGTGTCGCCACACATGGATTGGTCTGGGATTTATATGTAGACTGCCCTCAGACTCAGATTGCCTGCCTCTGCCTGCAGACTATTAAAAATTGTGTTGGTTTCCAGGGAATTAATGGGTATAACGTATGGGGTGGGAGTAGACTGGGTTCTTTGACAGTACTAGTTGTTTTTATTTTTTAAGTAGAGGTTATGTGTGCTAGGCTTGAATCCAGAAGCTTGAACATGCTAGACAAAATACCACTAATCTATACTTCGAGGCTCTTTTTAAATTACCTAGGATTTGTTTTTAACTACATTGCTTGGATAAATTAATATTATTGGTATTTTTCTGTTACAGAAATGCATCGTGATTCCTGTCCATTAGATTGTAAGGTGTATGTAGGTAATCTTGGAAACAATGGGAACAAGACTGAATTAGAACGGGCTTTTGGCTACTATGGACCACTCCGAAGTGTGTGGGTTGCTCGAAACCCTCCTGGCTTTGCGTTCGTTGAATTTGAGGATCCCCGAGATGCCGCTGATGCTGTCCGAGAGCTAGATGGAAGGTAATGTTAACGACAATTAGTTAACCTGGTTTTTAGTGTTTAAATTTCCTAGGACATGTGGCAGCTATACGCTGGTAATTGCAGCCCTGCTAGCTGGCTGTCAAAACAGTTGTGCCCCAACATTCTTGCTTTGAGCCAGATGTGGCTTATACCCAAAAGAAATCCCAGCACTTGGCAGTTAGGAGCTCAAAGCTAGCCTTGCTTACATAGCAAGTGAAGGCAAGGATAATTTTCTATCTTGATAGGCCCAGGGCCTTATGTGAAAAAGAGAGGGACCCACAGTAGCTCTGAAGTTATAGATTATTTGTTCCTACAAGTACATTGAAAGTTTGGTAGGGTCATGCTGGCTTAATTCATTGTGATGGCTCTGGACAAATGAAGGGAAAGGTAATCAACCACATTTGGCTTTTTTCTGTTATTAGGTGGAATTTCTTGTATGCCAGTTGTTTGTAATAATAGAGGGGGTAATATGAAGCAGCCAAAATAATTGTAGCTTATCTTAAAGCCTTTAGAGAAGTATATAGGAAAATGAAAAATTCAAGGGAACAAGTCACAATAGAAATACATGAGAAATACACAGACAGTTACAGCTAACAGATATTACTGAGCTCAACCAAGAGTGGTTCAGGGACTGTAGAGATGGCCCAGTGATTAGGAGCAGAGGACTGGGGCTCAGTTTCCAGCAGCCATGTGATGGTTCGTAACCGTTTGTAACTCCAGTTTCTGTGTATCTGATGTCTCCCGACCTCCATGGGCATCAGGCATATGGGTGGTGCAGGCCCTTTTAAAAGATTTGTAATTTAAGACAAGGTCTCATTTTGTAATCTAGGCTCAGAGATCTACCTCCCTGGTGCTGGAATTAAAGGTGTCTGTATATGCCTACATACCCAGCTAGACTAATTCATAAGTAGTAAAATTGTTTTCTTGCTTTTAAAAAATTCCATTTGGTAAATTATTTTTTAGAAAGTTTAAGGACTTTGACCAAACAGGGCTGGGGAACTCATGAAAGTGTCAAATTAGGTTCCATTTGACTTGAGTAGTTTGGGTGAAATGAGTGATCAGGATGGACTCCCTGGACCACTGCCTGCTGCCATGAGCAATGTTGTGATTAGTGACCCTTCTCTCCTTAGAACACTATGTGGCTGCCGTGTAAGAGTGGAACTTTCGAATGGTGAAAAAAGAAGTCGGAATCGTGGCCCACCTCCCTCCTGGGGTCGTCGCCCTCGAGATGATTACCGTAGGAGGAGTCCTCCACCTCGGCGAAGGTACTTGAGAGAGCACGTTTTAGAGAGGCAGTGGTGTAATGGAGTAGCTGGTAGGAGCAGGTATTTCTGCCTAAGTTTGTTGGTGGGTTTTAACTTATGTGAACATCGAGGTTTCTACGAAGGAATTGCTGGGTGTAGCTTGGGGTATGTGAGTTGTGCTGAGTGTTGGCTTTTGTCTGTAGGTGTATATTCATGTTGGTAGTTAGTAACTTCTATCTTGGATCTGTCTTCTAGTTCATCTTCTAGTTGCATCTTTTTCCAAGTCTTCCCTTTACTTCAATTTAGGCCTTTTTCCATTTCTTGACTCCATATTGATCAACATTACATTCAACTAGCTCTTCACAAATGTGTTTTCTACTAGCACAATTGTAATATTTATCAAAACAGGCAGCTGTTTTAATGTTACAACTGGTAAAAAGTAGAAATCTTTCTGAAACAAACTTAAGTCACTAACCAATAAAGGGGGCTAAAAAGTATTCCCAGTCATCCGTTCTTGAATCCCCAATAGGAGAGAATTCAGTTTTTTTTTTTAATGATTGAAATGGCATCATTCTTGGACCAGGCAGTATTGCCTGGATACAAACTCCTCATCTCCTCAAATCAAGCCTCCAAAATAGTTTCTGTAGGACTGAATTTACCTCTCACAGGTGAGTGAGGTCCTAGGAGGTAGGAGTGCAAAATCTTGCCCCTTTTGCTGTTTTGAAAAACAACACACTGTTGCCCATCATAATAAAGAGTATTTGTTAGCTAATAGATGGTTGTACTGATGGCTTGTTTTTCATTTTTTTTTGTGCTTTTTGGTCCATCTATTAATAAAAATGAACCCCGTTACAGAGTCACCATCATGTCTCTTCTCACCACCCTCTGAATCTGCATTAGCCAGTCAACTAGCCCTTTCAGCGTCATGTGACCAGCGCGCCCCATTCAGCTTGGCTGGTGTCGTTTCACATGACCCAGGCTGGCCAGTCGTCAGGTTGCACCGCCCTTTGGTTCCCGAGCATGCTGTTTTCTCTCAGCCTTCTCTCCAACCTTAACCAAATCGGCAGCAGCCACCTCGACCGCCCACACATTCCTGGCCAATCAGCTCAGCTGTTTATTTACCAAATGTCTTCACAACAACTACAGCAGCAGCCTTCGGCTAACAAAAAAGCAGGAAAAATCCACAACACCCCCTTCGCCAACCAACTAAATCCAACGCAACATCTGGCAAAACCTTTTCAGCAAATTCTTCCTGGCCGTCAGTCCGGCAGCCTCACCTCACCATTTCTAGCTTGTTGAAACCCAAAACTAGTAAGTTTTTCCTGCTTATACAGTTTACTGCTGGTTAAAAATAAGGAGTAAGCGGCTTAAAGTAATTCTTTTTTCTGGATCAAAGGCTGGCTGTGCATAATTGAATGGTAACGTACAATATATTGCTTGAAACAACTTTTAAGGGTGATAGGGAACTCATAATGTGACTAGACCTTCAAGTGAACTTATGTGCATGTGTGAGATGCCAAACTAAAATTTTAATATCTCTAACAGATTTTAGCTTTTCTTCCTAGCAAAAATTTGTTAAATCCTATCACCTTTAAATGGTTTTACTAACAGTTTTCAAAATTTAAAAATTTTGGGGGTGAAGTGTGGGCCAAGCTACGGTAATTTTGATGAGCCTAAACACACTCTTAAATGTGACGTCACAAATGCAGTTCTAATGTAGCACTAAATGGCATCGATGTTACACCTACCGCGTTTTCACAAAAATGACACTATCCACCTGGTACTTAAGTCTTGTTATGGACTTAAAGGTTTGCATGGGTTCCAAATACTGGTTTACGGTACTATTTTTGGAACTACTTGTGGGACTACATTTGGTGTGGTGTTTGGGTAGTGAGTTAGTTTGACATGAAGTTTTGCATTGGACAGATCTGCTGTGAAGCATTCTTTGTTAAATCCATGGTTGGAATACCTGCTTTCACTTGCTTTTTGTTCCTTAATCCTTCTATGCCTTTTTTTTCTTTTCTTTTTTTATTTTTGGACGATGAGTGCCAGTTCTTCGGCACATTCACTGGGCCCAACAGTGAGATTGAAAAGTTGGGAAATGCCTCACGCCATATATACTAATTGACAATTAGTCTAATTTTGCTGTTTCTGCTTTTAGATCTCCAAGAAGGAGAAGCTTCTCTCGAAGCCGGAGCAGGTAAATGTCATGCCCCGTTCTCAGAAATGGCAGCTTCTGATACTTCTTAAGTTGTTTCCCAAAGTACTTGTTTAATAAGATTTAGATAACTTTTTAACAACTGCTGTGTTTTGGGTAGCTTATATAGTTAGAATGAGCCGACCTTTCTTTTATAAGGCAAATGTCTAACATCTTGGCTAATGTGCTTTCTGTTGGCTTTAGGTCACTTTCTAGAGATAGGAGAAGAGAAAGGTCTCTGTCTCGCGAGAGAAATCACAAGCCGTCTCGATCCTTCTCTAGGTCTCGTAGGTAAGTTCACTAATGGCTATTGAAGATATGCATATATAATCTTTTGTACTATGAACTAACAAGATATTAATGTTTAAATTTTTGCATTTCTATTTTTTAGCCGATCTAGGTCAAATGAAAGGAAGTAGAAGACCAGTTTGCAAAAGAAGTGATGTACAGGAAAGAACTTCATTTGACAGGAGTATGTACAGGAAATTCAAGTTTGTTTGAGACTTCATAAGCTTGGTGCATTTTTAAGATGTTTTAGCTGTTCAAATTTGTTTTGTCTCTTGGAACGGTGACACACAACGATGTAATTCTCTATGGTTCCAAATGGATCCTAGGAGGCATGTAATATCAAGAAGTGTTACTTTACAATGTTCCCTTAAGCAAGATTGAATTTGCTTTGAACTTTAGTTTTTCATAGACTGAAATAAACCTAGATGCTGCCCAGTTAAAGTGTGATGTGCTAATGATATAGAAAGAGCTGGCAGAAATGGAAAAAGCTGTAGTTTCTCCAGTAGCTGGGATACGTGTGGAGCTGTGGGGGAATGATAAGCAGCAGTCTTCAAAAGCTGCTGTGAACACAAGCCAACAGGTAAAGGGTGGGAACTGCACTCCGAAGGCTTGCAAAGAGGTTCCTCACCGATTGCTATAGATGGATGAAAAGCTGTTTGTAACATTTTATTTGAAATGGAAGGCTTTAAGTTAGCAGTGTCCTATCAGTTTAAGGGTACATTGTAGAGCTGAACTTTTGAGTTACTGTGCAAGATATCTTTTTCATGCTGTCATTTGTAATATGTTTGTGAGAATCCTTGGGATTAAAGTTTTGGTTACAAATTGTTGTTTAACTTGAAAGCCTGTTTTTCCTTGCACACTCAGATCTGTGAGCTTGGTATCAAGTCCAAGTATAACATTCCTATTGGAAGCCATACTTATATTTTCTTGTAAAGTGCTTTTGGATTAATAAAATACTAGCATAATTGTGTAGTGGTCAGTTGAACCCACTGTTAACATTGTTCTTATCCCTGGGAAAGCAGTTTGGTTACCCAGTTCTTTCTTTGTAAGAAACTTAACTGAGAGGCACTGGATTAGTGAATAAAAATTTTCCCCCCCTTTGGTTGTTACCTAAGAGTTAGACATTCTTTAGGAGTTGAAGCCAGTTCAGGATCATGACACTGACTGACATTTTAAAATAGCACCAGTGTGGTGTGTTGTAACTTTAAGTTGCCCGTAAAAAGTGGCTTTGATCTTCAGCATGAAAACATTCAACAAAGTTTAAAAAGTGGATTTCATTTTATAACTTGAGGTCTTGCATGGGATTCCAAACTGATCCATCATGATGTAAAATCCACCATATGGTTAAATGTAACGATGCACAGTTGAATATGGAGGCATGCATACCCTTTCTCTTAGAAATCTGGAGGAGTTGTGGTTTCAGATTTTTTTGTGTGTGTGCAATTAGATTAAATCATAATGCAACAGTCTTGTGGCTTAAGTGCTCTTTTGAGATAGTTTTTGGATTTACTGTACTGACTTTGTTTTTATCTCTAAGTCCTCCCTCCAAAAAAACAAAAAACCAAAACCAAAAACAAAAAAACTGTTAGCTTTCAACAATAAATATCTCAGTAAGAAACGAGAGAATTGTGTCCAGAAAGTTCCGATATGAGCCTTTGAAAGAAGTGTCCATGGTCAGAGAAGATACTTTTAAATTCAGACTTTTGTTAACATGTTAGGAAATTGGACCCTTAGTCCTTCGTGGTAGAATGAGTAGTTTACTCCTCATTGGCATTAGCTTAACTGGTTATTAGATCACTGAACTGGAAGCCCTGGCACAAGTTTGGTTGATAGAAAATACAGAATGTGGAGATTTAAAACTGAACTGACATTTACGTTGTGGCTATTTGGAAATGCTCTTGTAATTTCTGTAATAGTAGGTCACGTTAGCCAATCTTGATCACACTCAGTGTAATACTAAGTTACGGCTATAGGTGTTCACTAGAGGTCACTATTAGTACTTAAAATTGGGAGTTGTGGGTTTCTCACTTCATTGTGGGTTACCTCCGATGGACATACTCAGTGTGATGTAGGTGGCCTTGGTGTACCATTTAGGTACCAGGTTTTCTAGAGTGACCTAGCACTGTCAATGGAAGAGTTCCAGGTAATAAACATCAGAGTTCTCTACAAATCACGGGTTTAGTGCCTTGTCTAAATGCTTTTCTTTTCAGAATCCCAGGTGGGATTTCGTTGTTGGATAATCTCTTGCAGTTGTCTGTTTTTATACTGCCAGACTTGCCTTTTGGTTTCTCTTTGGGGAAGGGGCATAAAGATTTTTCTGATTAAAGACACTGACAAGAAACTGGGTTGGAGTATATTTTATGTAAACAATCCGGTAACGTTGAATCTCAGTTTCCATATTACACAGTACTTGCCCTGTCTTACACAGTGTTTATTGCATACCTGATAGACTGTGACCTTGATCCTGAGAAGGGGCTCTTGAACCATGCTGTGATAGTCTCCTTGGGTTTTGTACATGCAGTATTTCCTTGGTTGGATTATCATCAGCAAAGGCCCATTGCAGCTGAGCCATCCTGGTTCTAAGCCCATACCTTTACTAAAAGGAGGCTGGGTGCTGAACCCAGGGTTCACACAGGTAGAGACAGGTACTGTGCTACTTAACCATGCACCACTGAGTAAGCCTTCTCATTGCTCCCCAAAAGACTAGGAACTCAAGAGGAATGTGATTGGGAGAAGGTTGTTTTGATGTGGCCTTCAACTTGGAAACCAAGACTTCATATTTCTTTGTGTGGAAATACGGGTTGGTAAGATTTCTTTCCTAGTGTACACAGAGCCTGACTCCATCTACAGCGCTGTACAAACAAGTTGTGGTGGGAGGGAGGAGGAAGAGCACAGGCCCAAGAGTGAATTGAGGACTGGAGAGATGGCTTAGTGGTTATTAACAGTGGCTTTGTTCCTAGAGGACCCCGGTTCAATTCCTAGCACCCACATAGCAGTTTACAACTAGTAATGCCAGTTCCGGGGGGATCAGATGCCCTCACAGATACACGTGCAAACAAAACACCAATTCATGCTCAGGAAGTTGAAGGAAAGCATTGGCTGCTCTCACACTGGACTGAAGCTCGATTTCTAGCACCAACAGCTCCTTGCTGTCCATCTCAAGGGGTCTGATTCCCTGTTCCTTTACCAGACATGAACGAGGTGCACGTGTATCTGTGGGAGGAAGCAAACACTTCTGCAGATGTTTTTAGTGTCCAGGAACTGGAGCCGAGTTGGGTAGGTTTTTGATGACAAGTGTTGGGTAGAATGGAGCATACAGAGACATCCCTAGTCTCCAGAACATTGGGTTTGGGTCATGCTGGCATCCTTGGTAACAGCTAGTCCCTAATGACGGTAATGGTTTCATGCTTTTTTTTGTCCGGCTTTCCTGGGAAAGCCAGGAAGGTGAATGAATATACAGTCAAGTGTTGCCTGCGTTGGAAGCAGCACTTAACTAAGCTGGCATTTCTGATTGAAATGGGCTAGAAATAATGAAGTCACTCCATATAATGTCATTTGTAATAGGTGAACACTGGCTACAAACTTGGAGCAGCTTTCTGGCAGATTGGATGGATCTCTGGTGGTAACTGTCAGGAGGGAGAAGTCCTGAACCTTGGCAGCCCTGGTTACAAAGCCATTCCACTACATTTCAGTCATAAGAGTAACAATCTTAGTTTGGACAAGTATTTTTTGTGAAGTAACACATGTCAGAAAAAGAAGTACCTGTGTTCTTGAGTAATATCACGATTTTAGTTGTTAATATAAGGGCTGGAGAGATGGCTTAGGCGTAAGAAGAGTAGTGCCTCCCCAGCACCCACATTTCCAGCTGCAGAGGATCCAGTGTTCCGTATGGGTGCTGCATGCCATTCACATGCAGGTGGTTAACAGTTTTGTGGATATGATCAAGTATCTTGGATTTGGGGGTGTTTTTTTTGAAAGTTTTTCTCTGCCTCCCAAGTGCTGGGATTAAGGGCATGCACTTAATTGTATGAAGAGAAACCAGGCCAGCCCTGAACTTGAGTCTTGCAAATAAAAACGGTTTTGGTTTTTTTTTTTTTTTTTTTTTTTTTGAGACAGTATAGTGGTATTTTATTTGTGCTGAAATGTGATTTTATTTGTATGTTAATAAATAAAGTTGCCTAGGGGTCAGAGCTATTAGCAAGCCATAGGGAAAGCCAGGGCGGTGGTGGTGCACGCCTTTAATCCCAGCACTTGGTAAGCAGAACTAGGTAGATCTCTGTGTGTTCCAGGATACAGCCAGCATTGGAGACACACGCCTTTAATCTCAATACCAACCATAGAAGACCTGGAGGTCTGTACAGACAGGCAGTGACGAGGCAGTCACGTAGTGGGGTTTACAACCAATGAGAAGGAGGAACAAGAACTCTTTATAAGACAAACGCACAGGAAGTAACTCCCTTTTCGGAGAGGTCTCTTGGCGGGAGAGGCTAGCTGGCGGCAAGCGGGTAAGGCTCCTAGCTCTGACCTCTTGGGCTTTTATCTTTACATTGGCTCTCTGTCTCTTATTTAATAAAACGGTTGGTTACATCTACAAGACAGGGTTTCTCTGTGTAGCCCTGGCTGTCCTGGAACTCACTTTGTAGACCAGGCTGGCCTCTTGAGATGAGCTTGTCTCTGCACCACCACCACCAAGCTGCAAATAAAATCTTAAACAGTACCAGCACCCTACTGTGGACCTCCACGGTGGAAG
>CABHPP010099475.1:0-53930 GCA_902168425.1 Peromyscus attwateri
CCTTGGCGGACTGAGTTTCTTCGACCCCACAACAGACAATCTGAGCTTTCCAGTAGCCCCCAGACGCGTTCTGGGCGGTGCTGGGGCAGTGGTAGGGCGAGCGGGAGTACAGGAAGGCCGTGGGCACTGGGCCGTGTCGCGGCCTGTAAGCACCGGAGTCACAGCAGGCGGCTTGCTCACTTCGTCAGTTCGTCGGTTGCCCAGACGCTGGGCTTGTCCTTTGGGTTTTGTGGGTGTCTTCTGTACGTTCTCTGCCCCAGTGCCCTTTATTCTTACGGAACTGTTGCTTTAGTGGGTGAGTTACCTGCCTCCGCAACAGAAAACTGGCATCGCAGGGAAATTTGTTCTGATTTTCTAAAGGTGTTTAGGCTGTGGGTGATTGCAGTCCTGCCCTCCTCTAGCTGACTCTGCCACTGGAAACTTAAGAAAGCCTAGTATCCTTAGTGAAGGCTTCTTAGGGCCTGCAGTGTGCATTCTGGTGGAAGAGGCCACTTAGCCTTATCCGCGCCAGCCGTAGTACCTGGTACCCGTGTTGCGTATGAGTAAGTCGAGGTGGGTGGAGATAAGCCACCTTGCACATGCTCTCTGACCGGTAAGTAGCTCTGAAATATGTGGTGTCGCCAGACAGATAGCACATGCTGGAACCGTGATGTGGTAAGACGACCTAGCCTTGTATTCCCTACCTATCTCTGGTAGTTGAGGGTTATTTTGTCTTTGCATCACAAAACTTTCCTGCTCGTGAAGTGGCTGTTAACTTGGGAAGGCAAGTTGTATTTAAGTGGCTTTTGGAGTGCCAGTGGGAGCAGCGGTACTGTCTTGAGGACCAGGTTTCTGCCAGATCATTGCAGGTCTGTCCCTAGGGCTCCTTTCCTTGACGGTGGGGCAGAAGGCCTTAAGAGCTATTGTAGAGCCGGCTCTCACTTCTCCCTCTCAATCCTTTTGAGGCAACATCTCTTGTAGCCCAGGTTGACCTTGAACTCTTGGTGGTCCCCTTGGTTCAACCTCCTTAATAATGAGTGTACAGTCATGAGTCACCATGTGCACACTTAGGATAATCACAGTTGGATGCTAGGACAGAGTTCTCTGGCCTGGCCCCTTGCTCCTGAGGTCAGCTATGACTGTCCCAACAGCTTTGTCCAGCACAATATCCCAGGCTCCTTTCTCCAGAGCACTGGCCAGGGGTTCAGGAACCTGTTTGGAAGTCCTGCCCAGACTTGCTTGGGATCTTCTGCCATTTGATTGGCTGGGCAGAGATGGCAGCTCCTTTACAGCCTGCCCTCAGTTGGGGAAGCTAGAGTGCCTGTGCCCCTAAGCCTGAGGAGGGCAAGTTCCCAGAAGCCCAGGGATGCAATTACGCCTGTCCATTGAGAAGAAGTAGTTGAAAAGTGGGGCATATTGGAAGTGAAGCCCTAGGCTTCCAAGCTCTGCTCCAGCCGTGGACGTCCTTGGGTCTGTTCCCCATCCACCCCTGTGCCCTTCTATCCAGACAGTTCAGGACTAGCCCTTCCCTGCCGTGTTTCTTGTGCCAGTATCACCTGGGTATTGTGGCACCTCTTCTCAACAGTGAGTCCCTGTGGGCAGCAACCTGGCTTTCCCTCTTAAATGAGTGCCACCTGGATCTTGTGTTTTCTAAGACTATTCAGGCAGGTCTTGGGATTTTGGTGTAGAACCTTAACGGCCATGCTTGTTTTGGAGAGGCTCTACACCTGTGGTGGGGAAGGAACGTTTGGGTTTGAGCTTGAGCCTTTATGTTTTTGGCTTGAGGTCAGGTAAAGAGAGGAGTCTTTAATATATACATTTTGGGCTCAGGGACTGGAGTTTGTGGCACTTAGGGGCTGTCTGTCACAGGCTTGTCCTGGTGGCTGGTGCTTCTTAAAGAATTTCTTCGTGTTGGTTTTGAGAGTGTATAGGGTATTAAAAATACCAATACTGGGTGTTTAGGGTTTTGTGTTGGTTGGTTGGTTGGTTTTGAAACAGGGTTTCTCTTTGTGGCCCTGTCCTGGAGCTCACTCCGTAGATCATCCTGGCCTCGAACCCGGAGATCCGTCTGCCTCCCAAGTGCTAGGATTAAAGGTGTGTGCCGCCACCAATTGACTGTGTTTGTTTTATAGTGACCTCACCCAGGTTCCTGAAACCTGGGCTCCTAGGTGATGTACCGCCCCTGATGTCAGTCCCAGCCCTTTTCTACTTGTGTATTTAGTAAAGTCATCAAAAGCAACCTAGGGCCAGGTGTGGTAGTGCATACCTTTAATGTCAACATTCAGGCAGGCAAATTTGTTAAGGCCAGCCTGGTCTACACCTGTGTTTGCTGTCTAGAAGCCAGATGTGGTGGCTCATGCCTATAATCCCAATACTAAAGAGCTAGCCAGGATTGTTGTGAGTTTCAGGCTAGCCTGGGCTACAGTGTGAGACTCTTACCTTAAAAACAAGCCACCTAGGACCTCAGTGAGGGTTCTACCAGATTACTTTGACCCAGTGTGTCTGTTTAGGGGATGTCAGAGAACAACTATGCTCACAGGTAGAGGTACCTATCTAATCAGACCACCTGTAGCATAGGGATCATGGCCTCTGAGCAGGTAAATGAGCTGTAGAGGCCCTGGCTGGGTCAAGAATGCAGGGTTATCCCTAGGGGAGTTGTGAATTTGCAGATAAGATAGGCAGCCTGAGCTAAGTATAAGTAAGTAGCAGGAACTTTTGGGAGGTCTGGTTGAGATCTCTAAGAGGCTGTAGCAGGAACCTGTCCTATCAAGAATCTTGTTCTTGTCCTAAGGTGATTGAAGACTCTGCCTCAGAGTGAAGATTCTGCAGGACAGCCCAGTGGTCAAAGACCACTTTGAGCTGAAAACAGGCTGAGCTGGTGCTTGTCCTGCTGGGAGATTTTGCCCATAAGCCCAGTGGAGCCCCACATGAGAATGATGGAAGCCTGAAATGTTGGGGTCAGATGTGGGACTTTTGTCCTCTGAGAAGCAGCTCAGTGTAAACCACTTCAGAAAGATACCCTTTGACCTGCTAGATCCTTGGCTCAAGGGGTTGGCTTCCCTGTGATCCACACACCTCTAGATCCCAGTGCTCAGTAGGTTTGGGAGTCTCTGGGTGCTGTCTCATGTGATACTAAAAAGAAAAGAAAAGGGGTGAGCAGGTGGCAGCCAGGTTGGAGCCACAGTCAAAGTGATGGCAGGCTATGGGCCTACGTGGGGACGGTCCTTTACCCGTGCTGGGTGGAACCTAAGGGTCTTGTCCAGGTGTGCTGAGATGGGCCCTGGCAAATGCTGTTAACCCTGATGAGGCTTGCCCTCCTTCTCTCCAGGGTCACAGGGCAGATCTCTGGATTGAGCTGACAAGCCTGTGGGCCAGTATAGCAGGGCCAGTATAGCAGGAAGCAGAGAGGTTAGTCCTCTTGGAGTCGTCTGCCTGTGGAAGTTCACCCTGCTCTCTGGCCTGTGGATCAGATTTTCCTCCCCAGTGCTTTCAGGCGTAGTGCTTGTCCTGCTGTTGAGCCTGATTCTGAGCTGTGGGCCTAGAGCAAGGGCCATACCTTGTCTTTGACCTCCTTCCACTCCCAGACTAGCACCCTACCTTTTGGGGAGGGGCGGGGGTGTGGTGCTGAGGTGAGCCACTGAGCCACATCCTAGCCTCAGGTGAGTGCCTCCAGTGTCCGCTGTCTGTCCTGATAGTTTGACTGTAGAGGGGGACAGCCTTTGTACAGGCTCTCCTCACTGCCCCTCCCAGAAGTTGTGCCCCACCTGCCTACCTGGAGGTGTTCTGGGGGGCTCTTATTGAGGGGTATAATGGCAGCACTTGCTGCAAAGGCAGCTTGCCCACCTGGACTTGAGCCTTATTCGCCTGCTTCTTGGAAACAGCCCTCTGGCCAGGATGGGGGGTGGGGAGGTGGCACAGAGATATGTGTATGTGTTTTTCACCTAACCCTCCCTCTGTGCTATCTGTTCCAGGGACTTTGAATATGTCGGGGATTGCCCTCAGCCGACTTGCCCAGGAAAGGAAAGCTTGGAGGAAGGACCACCCTTTTGTAAGGAGCATTCCTTCTGTTGGATTGTGTTCCCTGCTGCTCAGCCTGTAGCCACTGGGTGAGATCCAGGCTTGTTCTCTGAGCTGCTTTGTTTTGTGACTATTCTTTCTCAGGGCTTTGTGGCTGTCCCAACAAAGAACCCTGACGGCACGATGAACCTGATGAATTGGGAGTGCGCTATCCCTGGAAAGAAGGGGGTAAGGGCTGCCACTGGCTTGTACCTAACTTTTTCACAAGAGACTTGAGGGAGCAGAACTACTAGAAGGGACTTGGGTTCACTTATCTATGACATCTGACCGCAGCTAGCCCACCAGGTCACAGCCCTCACCAAGCCAAGGAGTGGGTTGTGGCAGTAGGGAGGCTTGGACCCTGGCAAGTCATTGGATCAGTGAACAGCCCTAGTGAAGGTTGCTGGCTACAAAGTGGTGAGCCCCAATGGCAAGGTGCCCCATGGAGAGCACAGGCTGTGTGTCTTGCTGCACATTGGCCTCAATATTGCCAGTTGTCTGTCCTTGCCCAGAACATGTAAGGCATATGAGAGGGAGAGTCCTATTACTTCAGGCATTGTCTAAACTAGGGCCTCCAGGTTCAGCTTAGAGCCTGAGCAGAAATGCAGGTTGGGTTCATGAGTTCGTCTGTACAAGGCTCTATTGCAGAGTAAGACAGGTCCCAGCTGCTGGGCCTGGCTTTGTTTGCTGAGCTCCTTGGTGTTCTCAGCTGCCCAAGAACTGGGTCCTGAGCCCTCCAGCATCTGGTAGGCTCCCCTACATGTGTTCAGGCCAGCTTCTGCCTCCATCCTATCTGAAGGAGGCCCTTGTCTAGCTCCCTGTAGGCACAGTGGGAGTCTTCAGTCCCAAAGGTACATTGATGGTGTGGGGGGCAGTTAGAGAACAGGCCCAAAGGACCTAGGTTTGGGGAAACTTCTCCTAGGCTAACCTGGGCAAGTGAGCCACACATCTAACCTTAGTTCCTTTCCCACAGACTCCATGGGAAGGAGGCTTGTTCAAACTGCGGATGCTCTTCAAAGATGACTATCCGTCCTCACCACCAAAATGTAAGTTCTGCAGAGAGCTTGCAGTCCCCTTCCCAGACATCCTTTGGGAGCCATGTCTATGGATGCTCTGCCCAGCAAGCAGGTGTCAGTGCTGGGATAAAGGCAGTTTTGGTGAGTTGCTTTGAGTCACAAGTCCCAGGATAGAGGTGCATGTGTCAGAGGGAAAGTTGTGAGTTCCAAGCTTAAGCTCTTGGGCACTTTTGTACCCGCAGGTGCCACTGGGGAGTAGGAAAGCAGGAATCTAGAAGCTCCCCTAGGTTGGGTGAGTGGTTAGTATATATCAAGCCCTGAGTTCAATTCAGACACCAAAGGAGAGAAGACTCTCCCTCATTCCAGTCCGCTGCATTCTCTTTGTTCCCATTTATGCCCAGCATCCCAGTGAGGGACTGTGTGCAGCCTAAGTGATGAGCCTTCAGGCCTTTAGGTCAAAAGAGAAGGCTGGACTGTGTCCAGAAGGCTGGAGAGGTCAGCAGAACTTGCTTTGGGAGGCAATTCTGCCCAGCGTAAGACCAGGTCTGAGCTTTCACAGTTGGTTTGTAAATAGAGATGTTGCCCATTGCAGTGACCTCACCAGGAATACTTAAGCATAGCTTATTGGGAACCACTGAATGGAGTCTTGCTCTGTTTGGGGATCACCTTGTGTCTCAGTGTTTTCTGCCATGCTGTTACTAGTGGGCTTTTTGGGGGATGGGATCAAGACAGGGTTTCTCTGGGTAGCCCTGGCTGTCCTGGAACTCACTCTGTAGACCAGACTGGCCTCGAACTCACAGACATCGGCCTGGCTCTGCCTCCCAGGTGCCGGGATCAAAGGTGTGCGCCACTGCTGCCCGGCTGCTTTCTTTTAATTAGGGGATAGGTATCTAAGATTAAGACAGGCACAATTGCTTGTCTCATTGCTTTCATGTGGTGCCTCGTTGCTTTCATGTGGTGCTAGAATCCTAAGCAAATACAATGAGGCAAGGAAAACCAAGATGCAACTTCTTACAAGGAAGAAGTGAATGAAGAAATGGATTGAAGCTCATGGAAGTTTGAAAACTAAGCTATTCACTGTAGCACCAAATACCCTGAGAGAGAGGTCTTAGATGCTGGAAACCATGAACATTTCTGAGAAGCCCAGGATACCCACAACAATTATATAGGAAGATGACCATCCTAGCTGGTCTGCACATGCCACAGGGTATCCCATTCAGTCAGGCAGGCTCCAGAGTGTGTGTGGAGATGCAAAGGGCAGGGTCCTGGAGACCCAGTGTAAAGAGATCGTCCAGACCTGTTAGCAGGATGGATCACCAGTTACCAAGACATGGTTAGCAAAGACGGGGCAAGCAGAGTAGATAGTCCAGAAAAGCCATACCTGCCCACTAGATATGTGATGAAACTGCCAGGGATTGCTTAGGAGATGGGGATCCCCTTTGCCACAGCCTGTAGGTTCAGCTCAACCAAGTGAATGGGGAATAGGACAGCTGTGGAGAAGGCTCCAGAGGTTTTCCATGATCTTGGGGTGGAAGGTCTTCTTCACCAAGGAAGTATAAGAGGTGCTGGCCATAGGGATTGGCTATCTGTGACCCTGGAGTTAAGACAGTTTTAGACAGTAGCTAGTGAGATAGATGCAGGGAGCAGAGAACACCTCACAGATCTCCGGCTCTTCTAGGTTACCAAGGACTTAAGCAGCCATGCAGTAGAGTAAACCCCTCATAAAAGAGGAAGACGGATATAGCCAATAGCTGGGCAGCAGGAGCTCTTGGGCACTTGCTGCAGAGTGTAAAGGTTGGCTATTTCTCTGGAAGATCTCTGCCATGACCATTAAAGCTGGCCTGCCACTACTCTAGATCTGAACAGTAGAAATGCCATGGAAGCCTCATTGGTGATAACCAGAAGTCAGCTGGTGCAGGTGTGCATTAGTAGCAGCATGGGAAATACCGAGAGTCAAGGGAAGCAAGGATGTGGCTTATAAATCCCCCCAGACAGCAAAATGGTGAATCCCTTAACGTTTGATCCATGCCTCTCAAAGTAGTTCTTCTAGAGTGAGGCTAAAAGCAGAGGGGCCTGGGAGCTGAGATTCAAATGCAGGTCATCATTAGAAGAAGAAAACGTGGTTGTCACAGGAGATTAAACTTGAATTTGCTGAAAAGTGCAATTAAAAGAAGACAAGGATGAGCCCTGAATTGAGAGAAATGCCTGCTGGAGGAGGGCTTGTGCTGAGAAGACAGTAAGGGGCACAAGACAAGACACCGTTAAAGCAGCTGCCAGGAACTGCTGTTGGCTCTGTGGGTTAGAACATGAACTGCTCTTCTAGAGAACCAAGGTTGGATTTTAGCATTCCATGATCGTTCACAACTGGCTATAACTCTTGTCCCAGGGGATTTGGCACCCTCCTGACTTCCATGGGCTTTGCACACACATGGTTACAAATATACATGCAGATAAAATACCCTCATGCATTAAAAAAATATCTTTGGGGGGGGGCATTGAAACCGGGTTTTTCTTTGTAGTCCTAGCTGTCATAGAACTCCATATGTAAACCAGGCTGGCCTCGAACTCAGAGATCCAGCCTCTGCCTCCTGAGTGCTGGGATTAAAGGTGTGCACCACCACCACGTCCTCCTCTGTTTAAAGTAATGATAATTTAAGGCAGCTGCCAGGGGTCTCTGTGGAGATGGGAACCAAGACGTTGGAGGCTCAGGCCTAGTTGTGAGACAGTTGAGCTGGAGAGCCTGATGGGATTAGTTGAAGACCTTGGCACCCACTGCCCTCTCTCTCTGTTTGCATGTCGGTGGACCTGTGGCACAAGTCACATTCAAGTCCTTTCTCACAGCTTTGCTTCGAGTGGTATGCAGAAACCCACAACCAGAAGGCACACACTGTAAACCACAGCCTTTCTGGACAGACCTTGTGCAGAAGAGTTAGGAGTTTCCTGTGAGCTTTTGGCATAAATGGCTGATGTTCATTCTGTCTTGTCTTTCTTCATTAATTTCGTGTTTATTTTGTGGTGCTTTGGCTTGAACCAGGGCCTCACAGATGCTAGGTATTCCATCACTGAGCTGCAGGCCCACATTTGTTTGTTGTTATTTAAAGCTCATGGACAATTGGAGTTTAACTAAACTGGCTGGTAGTGGTGGCACACACCTTTAATCCCAGCTCTTGGGAAGGCAGAGACAGGCAGATCTCTGAGTTTGAGGCCAGCCTGGTCTACAGAGTGAATTCCAGGACAGTCAAGACTACACAGAAACCTTGTGTCGGAAAAAAAAAAAAAAAAAAAAAAACCTCCCCAGGGCAGGTAACAGTTGTGAGTCTCCATAGGAGTCCTGGGAATTAAACCCAGATCCTCTGGCAGCACAGTGTTCGTAACCTCCAACCCTACCCCTATTTTTTTAAAAACAGATTTCACTAAGACGTCTAGACTGGCCTTTGACTCATAATCTTCTGCCTGCCCTGCAAAGTAGCTGGTGTAGGTGTGTGCCACCACAGCTGCTCAGCCCATTGGTTAGCAATCCAAAGCCTTATGTACACCAGGAAGTGCCCTGCCCCAGAGCTCCATCCCCAGACCCCTTCATGTGCTGATAAGCCAGGCTGCCTTTAGACTTGTCATTTTTGGGGTATACATGTTTGAAAACATCAGAAGTTTGCCTAGGTCAAAGTGAGGCAAGTCCTCAGGTATAGCTGTGGAGAGTGTCTGCGTGAGGCTTACCATGCAGACTTTTCTGTGTAAAGAAATGTGCTGTACTTGAAGCCTGTCTTGGGATGTGGTCTACACTGGGAAGGTCTTTGGGATGTTTATTCTGGCCTGTTCTTCCAGCCTTAAAACCGACTAGGGACGTGGGAGAAGGCCATAGGCTCAAGTACCTCTGCTCCTGGCCAGAGTCCCTTCTGGCAGAGTTGTCTGGTGTATGGAGGCTTGGCTCAGGAGGAAGAGGTGTATTCTCATCTTTATCTTTGTGGCCCCTCTGCTACCGAGTTTGAGTTCTTTGAAAGGTACTCAGTGTCCGAGAAGGCAGGCAAGGGCAGCATGGGCTGGGATGCAGCATCTGCCTCCAGAAGTATTCCTTTCCTTCCTGTCCTCCAGGTAAATTTGAGCCGCCACTGTTTCACCCAAACGTGTATCCTTCTGGCACAGTGTGCCTGTCCATCCTGGAGGAAGACAAGGACTGGAGGCCAGCCATCACGATCAAACAGGTAGGGAGTGGCCAGCTGGGCATGCTGCCATGTGTTTGTCCTGGTCACAGCAGCCGAGGCAGCTTTGCAGACCCCCCAAGCCCCCTCAACTTTAGCTGTTTGTTTTTCTTTCTCCCACAGATCTTATTAGGAATACAAGAACTTCTAAATGAACCAAATATTCAAGACCCAGCTCAAGCAGAGGCCTACACAATTTACTGGTTAGTAGCAACTGCCCACTGGCTAACCTGCCTTCCCTGGAAGTGCAGACTGGCCGGCCGCCTGTCAGATAGGAGCTCTGGGGTGTTAACATTCTTCCTCGGGGAGGCCCTGAGCAAGAGGCATGAACTCCCACTGGGTGGCAGCACTACACTAGGTGACTGTGGGATGTGGTCAGAGACCCATCCAGGAAATTGTGCATATCTGACCTATCGGCAACAGAACTGTGTGTACAAGGAGCTTACTTACCCTGAGCAAGAACAGGGGACCAGAGCATGATGTAAGATAAGATGGCAGATACAGAACAGGTGATGGGGCGCTGGTGGACGGCCATTTAGTGATCTGTAGTAGGTGTGTAAAGAGCTGTTGTCTGCTGCACGATAGCACAGCCTTCTTGGAAGCGCAGTGCTCTTGGCTCGGTTTGCATCTGCTGAGGGAGGACCAGTTAGAATTTGAATGACGATTGAAGCAGTGCTGTTAGGCAAGGAAAACCCTCAAATATAGGTCCCATGTTTTCGGTGCCCTGGACCCCCACCCCACCCCACCCCCATCCTCTGGGCTAATGTATGGGGCCATAAGAAGCTAGGTTGGGAGTCTGGTGACTTCCAGGGAGGCACAAAAGAATTGTCTGCCTCTGAATTAGGATGGCACCGGAACAAGAACTGATAGCCAAACTAAACATGCTGTGTATGCTTCATTCTTGCTGTCTGCAAGGATCTGCTGGTCTAGGCAAGCACTGGAGTTATTCTGGCTGGGAATCCAAGATTGGTCCCATTACAAGGACCTTGAACCTGCTGCCCTCCCTGTGTCTCAGGCACCGCCCTCTCATCACCCCAATGGGAATAGAGCAAGGGTCCTTGGAGCAGAGTCCTAGGCACCTCTGTCTTAGCCTGTGGCCCTGATGAGGTCCATCACTCCACTGGGTCTGCTCCTCCCAAGAGCTAGGCAGGAAGAGGAAGGAGGAGTGGGTATGCACTGTCTCTTCAGGGAAGAGGCCAGGGGAAAGTGGGGCGCATGTCCAGCCTTGGTGCATGTGTCCTGCCCTCTCTGGTGGCCAAGGCAGGCCTGTCCAGAGTTGTCTCTAGCACCTTGGGGATGTGTCTTACACTCGGGGCATTGCCTGCTGTGCGCGCGCTGACCACCTACCTGTGCTTCAGGCTCTTCAGGCCTGATCCTTGTGTGGGAGGGTACTGTTACTGGCTTGTATGCCTCCTGGCACAGGGACCGTGAAGCTCATGAAGCAGGTATGCTCCTGCCAGGCCTTTGGAGCCTGTCACTGTGTGGTGCTTAGCACCGCTGTTCACAGCTGGCCTGAGGGTTTGGTTCCCTCCTAGGTAACATGCGCTCTGTTCCTCCAGCCCTTACTGCAGTTCTCAGTGGTGGGGTTTCTCTCTGCTGCACCATCCAGATCTCTCACTGGCTTGCTTGTTTTCACTATATATGAAGAAGCTTCGTGTCCCTCTTTCCTGAGTGCCTAGTGCCTTGGTGTCATTGGTCAGTGTCCTTGTTTAGTAAGTAGCAGTACTACTGGATGAGGGCTGGGCTGCTGTCCTCAACAACCCCCTCCCAGGACTAACATGTGCTTCTAAGTATTATGCCCTCCCTGCTACGGTTCTGGTACTGGGCCTTTCTGGGGTGACCTTGGTACAAGAACCTGTCATTTGCACCTTGGCTACCCTGTCTCTCAGGTTTGAGAGTGTCTGAAGTCTGGGGCCAGGCAGCTTGGGCTCAGGCTTGCTCTAGAGACACTTGGCAGGTTCACTGATACATTGCAGTTCAGGCTGTACAGTGAGACCCCCAGGACTGCTGCCCTAAGGAGCCCAGCCTGTAGATGTCATGTTCTTTTATGTCAGTTTTCTGTTCCCATACATAGGGCAGGCCGGCCTAGGTGTGAAGTCAGCAGTGGCCTCAT
Source organism: Peromyscus attwateri (assembly GCA_902168425.1). Taxonomy (NCBI): domain Eukaryota; kingdom Metazoa; phylum Chordata; class Mammalia; order Rodentia; family Cricetidae; genus Peromyscus; species Peromyscus attwateri. The sequence goes on from CABHPP010099475.1 coordinate 11,361, forward strand.
GCCTTCCATATTGAAAGTCCACAGATGATCTTACCTGTTACCAGAACTGAGCAAAACCTAGTGCCAGTGGGCTGTTCTCTAGTTGATAGCACTGTCTCGTACTTGCTTGTTATGGCTGATTAAGGCCAGTCTTGCTAAACTTGCTAGGTGGAGACACACATTTGGCTTCCTGGCTGTACTGAGAGACTGAGGTGAGAAGGTCAGTTTAGCCAAGATTTCTAGGCTGTGATGTGGTGAGTTCACCATTGATCTGGTTTCTCAGTAGTGGAGCCAGCAGACTGCACTTACTGGTCAGCAGTGGGAGTGTGTTGGGAGTGCCATTGCATTCTAGCCTGGGCAACAAACAAGACCCTGACTCCCAGGAGGCTAGACAGAGCACAAGCAGTGACAGTGCAGGAAGCCGAGACCACTCTGGCTTCTGTGTGGTAGTCTGTGTTCTGTCCCTCCTCTGTCCCAGTGGCTGCTAGGTACAACCACCTTGCCTCCCTGCCCCTGAGCAGGTCATGATACCACCCTGTCTAACTGTCTTTTCTCTCTTGACCTCCTCAGCCAAAACAGAGTGGAATATGAGAAAAGGGTTCGAGCACAAGCGAAGAAGTTTGCCCCCTCATAAGCAGCGGCCCTGTGGCTCCATGACGAGGAAGGGATTGGCTTGGCAAGAACTTGTTTACAACCTTTTGCAGATCTAAGTCGCTGCGTACAGTTACTAGTCGCCTGGGAGGGTTGAGCGGGCGCCATTTTCCATTTCCGCCACTGGCATATACAGTCTCAATTCGCTGAATTGCCCCAGTTTTTCATACAGGGTCTCTTCCTTCAGTCTTTTGTATTTTTGATTGTTATGTAAAACTTGCTTTTATTTTAATATTGATGTCAGTATTTCAACTGCTGTAAAATGATAAACTTTTGTACTTGGTAAGCCCCTAGGAGCTAGTTTCTTCGCGCTCGGATGCAGGCATGCTTCCCACTGTTCAGAGCTCTGGCCTCCAGCTGGCTGTATGACAGAACCACACTGTCCCTCCCTCCCCACCCTCCTCCTCCTCAGAAACCTGGGCTGTTGCTTATGAGCCTCAGATCCAAAGTTGGCCAGCGTCTCCATTCTGCACCACTTCCTTTGTGTTTATATGGCGTTTTGTCTGTGTTGCTGTTTAGAGTAAATAAACTGTTTATATAAAGGTTTTTGTTGCATTATCATCATTAAAATGTGAGGAGGTACTTCAGTATGTCTGGCCTCCTTATATGGCTGCAGCCCTTGCCAGGCACCAAGGCTGAGCCCCAGGACCAGCACCTAGGAGTTCTCACAGCTTCTGCTAGAGTTGTGCCCAGGCCCCATGCAGCTCCATCTTCATCTGGTTCTTTGTAAATAGGACTATGTACAGAGGTGTGTCCTGTTCTCCCCACCTGGGTCTTTGGGCCTTAAGGTACCAGGCGGCATGAGACCCTCAAGAAGTCGGAATCTGCATCGGCCTTCATAAACCCAGCAGGGTGAAAGACTGGCTGATCCAGACCAAGTGAGGGCCAAGGACACAGTGGCCTGTATTGATCTCCCTGCCTGCCAGTTGTACTGTGGGCCCCACTGGGCCCTGATAGCTGGCTTCAGGCCTTTTGATGCCCTGCCCTTGCACCCTGGAGGAGGCAGCCTGGCCACCGGCCCTGGTAAACAGCAGGTCCTTGTCTAGAGCACCTGAGCACACAGCTCCTGCACCTCCTGGCCTGCATTCAATCCTACCCTACACCCAAAGGACCAGCATGGGCATGGCCTCGGCCCAGGATGACCTCGGGTACCACTGTCCACATACTCTGCTGGACCTGGTCTGGGGCGGAGCTGCTATCTAGCAGTAGGCTGTAGCCCATGCCTGGGCCAGGCTGTGACTGTGATCTTGGGGCTCACAGTGCACAGGGAGGTGCAGTGGACATAGCCGGTGATCACGGGCTCCATCACACTTGTTCCTGAGACCCCCTGGAAGACCCTTGGCATGGGAACCAGTCACCAGTGGCTCAAGTTCAGGGACCAAACAAGGGAGGGCTGGGCCCATGCCCAGGTCCGCAGCAGGAGTCTTCACTCTGAAATTGGAGGGATTTGTGTTCCCACAGCTGGTGGCACCTGTATGGACTGGGTTACCAGTGCTTTGTGGGTATGTTTAGCCACAAATCCAGTCCGGAGCTGAGCTGGATGGACAGTTGCAGTTGGTGGCTCGGGGCCTCACTTGGGGAGTTCAGGCTGGTGTGTGTGTAGCCTGCTCTCAGAATGTCTTATTTTGTAACAACTGACTACATTTAGTAGTAGGTACACATGTATATGGTTAATATATGGAAATTCAATATATTTTATAGTTAAAAGTATTCTAAAGTAACTGATGTTTCTAGCAAACTGTAGTGACTCCAGCTATGAAATGTTCCTTTTGTACCACGGTCCTTGGCTTACCAGAGATGTGAATCTTGTAACATGAGAACTTGGTCTGTGACCATCCTGTGTTCAGATGGTGGGGAGGAGGGTGTCCCAGCATGAGGCCTCGGTGGTAAGGAATTGTGGGCCACAGATTAACCACTGTATCTACAAATCCTCTAATTAAAACATTTCCACAAACTGCAGCCCTCAGGTTGTGTCCTTGGCGTCCTCTTCCTGCCTTTTACTGTCTGCCAGTCCTGGTGGGGTCTCTCACACCCATTAGCCGTCTGCGCCTGTTCTCACACCCTGAGTGTCCACATCTCACCAGCATCCCCAGGCCTGTGAAAGTAAGGTCTGGTCCCTGGGTGGGTCTTCCTGATGAGGGGAGTTTTACTAAAAGTGCTCCTTGAGGAGTCTGGTGGAGGTGGGGGCTGTGGCTGGAGAGATACGGCCTCTGATGAACTTGTGAAAACAAATGTTTTCTCCTGGGCTCACCATGATTTCAGAAATCATTCAAATTAACAATAGATGTTTGAGGCTTAGGGCCTTAGATAATAATAACTGTGCCAGAAATGAGAGCTCTGTGTGGATCAACTCATTGACTCCTCATAGCAGCCCTATGAAATGGGTCATAATAGTGTCCCCACTAGACAGACAGGGAAACTGAGGTGACAGCCAGCATTCAGCCAGGGTTCCTGGTGCACTCTGCTTCTATCAGTACAAACCACTCAGAACTTCTCAGCCTGTTTCTCTTATCAGTTGGGAACTTCCAAATTCCCCTCAAGCCCATTGCCTAGTTTCATTGTCCTGAGGGCCACCCAGTTGAAGTCCCTGTTGATCTGCTACTGAGCTGAATAGAAATATAAACCAATTGTCCTCATGGTTGGGAGTGGGGGACGGACAGGGCATGACTTCATGCCTTCAAGTCACTCTGGTCTTTCATAATTTACACATGAAAGACCTGAATTCCAAAAGTATTGGCTGCCCATTTTACAGATGAGGAAACTAAGGTCAAGACCACAGAAGAGTCATCCTGGTGTAGTTGGTTATGGCAACAGAGCCGGCTCAGTGATTAAGAGCTCTGGCAGAGGAGTGGAGTTTGGTTCCCAGCACCCACATCAGACTGTTCAATAACTGCCTGTAACTCAGTCTCCAGAGGATCCAATAGGCCCTCTTTTGGCCTTTACAAGCACCCACACAGACAAACCGAGGGCGCGTGCGCTCACACATACACAGTTTTAAAATCTGTAAATAGTCTGACAGAGTTCCAGGAATGCTAGTGTCCAGGACTGACCCTGCCCATTGGGTTCCCAAGCCGATTTTTGTGGCTCCCAGGAACTTGGGCCTTGTGTTCTGTCCACAGTGTTCATCATGGTCTCTGTCTTGGAGTTTCTATTGCTATGACAAAACACCATGACCAAAAAGCAAATCAGGGAGGAAAGGGTTTATTGACTTACACTTCCACATCACTGTTCATCATCCAAGGAAGTCAGGACAGGAACTCAAGCAGGGCTGACACCTGAAGGCAGGAGCTAATGCAGAGGCCATGGAGGGGTGCTGCTTACTGACTTGCTCCCCATGGCTGCTTATAGAATTTATCAGCCTGCTTCCCCCCCCCCCCCCCCCCCCCCGCCCCCATACAGGGTTTATCCCTGTAGTTTTAGTGCCTGTACTGGATCTTGCTCTGTAGACCAGGCTGGCCTCGAACTCACAGAGATCCGGCTGGCTCTGCCTCCCGAGTGCTGGGATTAAAGGTGTGCGCCGCCACTGCCCAGCTTCAGCCTTCTTTCTTTATAGAACTCAGGATCACCTGCCCAGGGAGAGCACCATCCACAATGGACTGGGCCCTCCCCCATCAATCACTGATTAAGAAAATGCCCTACAGGTTTGCCTGAAGCCCAATCTTATGGAGGCATGTTCTTTTTCTTTTTCTTTTCTTTTTTTTTTTTTTTTTGGCAGGGAGAGGACAGTTTCAAGGCAGGGTTTCACTGTTAAGCCCTGGCTATCCTGAAACTCACTCTGTAGACCAGGCTGGCCTCAAACTCACAGAGATCCCCTGCCTCTGGCTCCTGAGTGCTGGAACTAGAGGCATGGGCCGCTGCCACCAGGTCTTGGAGGCATTTTCTTAAATGAGGTTCCCTCCCCTCAGATGACTTTAGCATGTGTCAAATTGACATCAAAGTAGCCAGCACAACCTCACATCTATCAAGCCCCACTGGGACTTGGCCAGCTAGAAAGCCTAGCCACTGCTGCCTCCAACAGTGATGGTTTGGAGCTTATTGGTCCCCCTGGCCTTCCTGGACCCATAGACCAAAGAGGAAGCCCAAGGACACTGAGGTAATCCAGCAAAGTTCCCAACGGCTTCTGGATCTGCTATACCATTTTGAGGGTGTCGGGACCCAGCACTGACTTGTACCTGCAGGAACGGATGTGAACCAATTCCAGAAGGGAGGGATCAAGAAACGTTGTATCTGAGCACCTGTCCAGCTGACCCTGACACTGAGTTGGGGATGGGGGCATTTGGTAGCTCTTGAGACTCATAGAGGCCTCCAGATATTGTTAGTACCTCTGAGGAGTCGTTGGGCCTGCTGGGGGGCCTGACTTGGGGCCATCATGTGTCCCTGGCCTGGAGGCCATACCTGAATTCTTGGAGGAGAAAAGGGACAACAAAAATGTAAGGAAACAGCTCTGGGCTTGTCCATCTGGGCCCTTGCCTGCCCAGGCCAGATCATCTGTGTCCTCATCCCAGGACATCTCCTTAAAAGAAAAGTCCTCACCCCTCCAGGAATTCCTGTCTCTGGAAGGTTCTGGGCCCAGAGATGGGAGAAAGAGGATGCCTCCAAGCCCCAGGTTCTGCAGAGAATGATGGGCACATGGGAGCCAGGGGCACCTTGCGCGTCCAGCTGTCTCCTGATAGTAGGCCTTGTCCTTTCTCTCCACTCAGCCTTTGACCACAGCAATGTACCCGTATGGAACATGGGCCCCTCGCTGGCACTGATGACGAGACAGGACAGATGCCAAGAGCTTGTGTTCCTCACCAGGCCCTCCAGAGTTTCACAGGGGGACTCCAACCCACCCAATAGCCTTTGTGTTGCCCTTGGCTGCACCCTGGCCAGGACATGCTTCTTTTCCCTCCCTCCAGCCAGGCCCCACAAAAAACAGAACATGAAGCTGGGGATAGTTCTTGGTGGGTAACATGCTGGCCTAGCATGCCTCGTACCCTAGGTTAGGTCCTCAGTAGTGCCCTGCACAAAAACAAACAAAAAAAGACTGACAGATCGGTCAATCTTTGGTCTAATGTAGCTATTGGTAGAGTGCTTGCCCAGGGTGCACAAAGCCCTGGGTTCAGTCCCCAACACTGCATACAATTGGGAATGGGGGTATATGCCAGCACTTAAGAGGGAGAGGCAGAAAGATCAGAAAATCAAAGTTAACCTTTGCCACATAACAAGTTGAAGTTTGACGTCAATCTGAGCTACATGAGAACATGGTTGTTTTTTGGTTTTTGGTTTAAAACAAAACAAAAACAAAAACAAAAACAAACTTCCAAAAAAACATGTCATGGGTGGTAGCACCCAGACCTGGACTGGTTCCTGGTACATGGATATCGGATGCAAGAAAGTAAAAAATAGTTGGTGTGAACTGCAGTTCAAGGACCAGCTTTTCAGGCAGAAGGCTCTCCGGAGCCACACATACCTCTAAAGCCCCTTCTCTTCAAGCAAGTGGATAGACTCTCGCAGGCTTGGCCAAAGCCCCAAAGCCCTCTGACCCTATGAGCCTTCACTGGGTGGTCTGCCTCTCCCTGCAGTAGGAGGTGCATGGTTCCAGGTTCAGCCTAGCCCAGGAACCAGCAGTCTCTAGGGTCAGTCACATCCCCTATTACAGATGAGGGTAACAGGCTCTGAACAAAGGAAGACTGTGCACAGGTGACCCTGCAGCTCTGATCGGTGACAGCCTCAGAATGAGTCAAGAAAGATGACAGCCTGAGTCACCAATGGGTTGTCATTCACTCAACACCCCCCTTCTCACACACACACACACTCACACACACACACTCACACTCTAAAGGTCTATGGAGGGAAGAACCCAGGGAAAACTGGACTCATGGGGATGGGTTTGGGACTCAGTCTGTTGCTATGTGACTCAAAGCCTCTTTCCATGTTTGGATCTGTTTCTCCTGTCAAAGACAGGAGCAAAGACTCATCCAGTCTAGAGTCTCAGAGGCTGGAGCCCCTGCAGTGGGGCTGCCCCCCCCACTTCCTGTTTACAGCAGCCTCTAGCTCATCCTTTTACCCTAAAGCCATTACCGTCGCCATGGCAACCAGACTGTGTTTGTTCCAACAGGTTGGTTGGTAAAACCTGACGCAAGACTTCAATAGTGGGCGCAACTCCAGATCCTGGGAGGGAGGTCAGCTGCTCCACTCCAATTCCTATCCCCTAGAGAGGGGTAGTGTGGGGCACAGAGTCCAGGACCCCTTCCCTTGCTCATCTGACATCCTTGTCCCGACAGTGGGGTCACATCTTTTATCCCCTTCGCCTAGCCTGGCTGTGCTAAGCTGGAGACTGACTATAGGAATTGAACATCCTGCAGGACAATATTCTGTTCTGTTTCCTGTCTTCACAGGGATGGGCGTAGGACTTGACATAGCTGTGACCTGGGATACAGACAGGTGGCAATATCCACCTCACCTGTATGCTCCCTGGGATGAAGGGCTATGGCCAGGCTGCTGCCTCCCAGAAGTTTCCTCCCCAGTTCCCAGTAATGAGGACTACAGGCCCCTGCCCAGCACTCCTTTGGAAGCCAGTTTCACTTTGGTCTCCCCAGCGGAGATGGTCTTTGCTACAGTCTGGGGTGAAGGATTTTCAGGCCTGTTTTCCTGATCCTCACACTGGTTGGAGTCCTTCCCATAAAAACGAGACCTTTGGGATAAACTCTAAAGCAAGGTGGCCAGTGGTATCCCACCGAGGTCAGAGTTGGTCCCCAGAAGCCTACTGAGCCCTAGAACAAGCAAGAACAACTCGGCAGCTCTCCATGGGTGGCTGGGAAACCACTACAGTAGGAACCCTGTCAGGTATGCCCTCTGCCCCAGCTCCAGAGCTAGCACATTCGGGAACCGACAGGCAACTGGTTTAACAAGCCTCCAGGTGACCATCACTCTGCTCAAGTGGTGGAGATTGAATGAGGAGGGGGTCTAGGGAATAAGTGGGCTGGGAACAGCAGAATCCAACTACTGTGGCCTAACCCAACCTTCTGCACACACTCACGGACAACAGTGACGTCGTGAGATGTACCAGGTTAATGCCAGAGCTGATTTCCCTAGAAGAAAGCAGCTCCAGGCAGTCCTGAGGGGCAGAGCTTTGGTGAGAGGGTTGGCTTTGGATATGACTGTAGAGCACTTCAAGAAACCCAGGCACTTCGCCTTTGGGCGACTGTAGCTTCTTCCCTGCGTCCCTGGGAAGGAGACCCCGCGACAGCCTCCTCCCTCGGGGCGGGGGTGGTGGAGGGGGTGGTGGAGGGGTTAGCACAGCCAAGCGAGATCCAACGCAGCGCCCCTCTCTGCACCCACCTGTGGGTTACTGAGCTCAGGGCCCAGAGCAGGGGGGGTCTCTGGCCAGCACTAGGTGGGCAAGAACCCCCTCCCGACCCCAGACGCGCAGGGTGGGGGAGGACAGGGCTGGAACCTCTGACCAGCAAACGAGGCCAGGCCCCGCCTCCGCCCGCCCGCGCCCCCCGCCCGCCGCTCCCGCTCTGCAGTGCTCAGTCTCCAGCGCGCGCGGCTGCTAGCGGTCGCTGTGCCTTGGTGTCCCCAGCCAGTGCGACAGCGACGCCAGCAGGGACCCCCGACCCCCGTGGTCCCCGAACCTCTGTCCACGGTGAGTGCTGTAACTCGTGCCGGGTGCCGTCAGACTGCCGTCGGGGCTTAACCTGCTTCCCACCCAGACAGACAGACAGACAGACAGATGCGACGGGCCCCCTCGGGCTCAGGCCCTCTGGCTAATACACTCCACTCCCCATGGGGCTCGGGGATGGAAGACATCGGGGTAACGGGAAACTGAGGCCCTGGGGAAACTGAGGCCGCGCGTGCTCAGAGGGGCGGGGTCGCACGGCTGGCGTCCTAGGCTCTGAACGCAGTAGAGGACGCTCCGGGGTCTGCACTGCAGAACGCGGGGGGGGGGGGGGGGAAGGGCGGGACCTCACGACCCAGAGAGTGCGCACCTGCTCCCACCGTTCCCACGGTCGCCGCTGCTGAGCTACCTGACTGTGACCCCTTCCCAGTAGAGGCCGCTGACTAAAGGAGCTGGGGACCTCGGAGACGCCCCGCGGGGCTTCTCTGAAGCCTTTCTAGCGGGCTGAAGCCCATCAAGTGTGCGGGAGGAAAACGGCCCCCAGCGCCCGTGTCCCTCCCACTTTCCGACGACCGTGAGACCCTTGCCCTTACTAACCTGAAATTCCTGCCCAGGGTAAGCCTTGGTCCTCCCTGGTGGTCGCCCAGGAATTCGGGCCCCACCATTTGGTCTGGGGTCTGACGTGTGTGTGTGTGTGTGTGTGTGTGTGTGTGTGTGTGTGTGTGTGAGAGAGAGAGAGAGAGAGAGAGAGAGAGACAGAGAGACAGAGAGAGAGAGACAGAGACAGAGACAGACAGAGACAGACAGAGACAGAAATAGGCAGAAAGAGACAGAGAGACAGAGACAGGCAAACAGAGGGAGACAGACAGACAGACAGACACAGAGAGAGAGAGAGAGAGAGAGAGAGAGAGAGAGAGAGAGAGAGAGAAATATTACAACAGAGCAGTTCCCATACTCCCCTCGGACCTCCGGACCTCCGGCCTTCCAGGGGGAGAAACTGCAATAGAGCGGGGGAGGGTAACCACAATCCCCCTCCCCATCACAAAAAAACAGCCGATCAGGAGCAACTCAGCGGAGACAGGTAAGTGGCAGGTAAGGCTCCTGGGAAGAGTGGACCCTTCTCTATCAGTGGGGCATGGAGAGCATCCCCGCTGCCTGCTGCTGGCCTCTGACCTGAGAAGCTCTAGTTCACTTACAGAGAGCAAAGTGCAGATCCCCTGGCTCCTCTCTGGGAAATCAGGGAGGAATGGGTGCCCAAGCAGCATGTGGAACTGGTAGATCAGATGAGCCGTACTTGGCCACTGTCCCTCATGAGGAGGGAGGATGAGGAGGTCCAGAGGCCAGGGGGAGATCTAGGAATCCAGGAAAACTTGGGAAGGGTCTGAGAGGTAAGGTGGGGACTGGCCAGGAAGAGAGGGGAAAAAGCAGAGAAGACCAAAGAAGAGACCCCGGGATGCCACCCTGCCACCATCTGTCCCAGTTTCCAGAGGTCCATATGCACTGAAGGTGCCTCCTCAGCACTCTAGTGTTTATTGTGGGTTGGGAGCTTAGGAAGACCCCTCCAGCCCTCTCCTAAGCTGCCCTTAAATTCTCTGCCTCATTACCACCAGATCTTCAAATGGCTGGCTGGTAGGGGACAGCTTAGGGTGGGAGTCCTGGGTTAAATCCTGCCTCTGCACAGCTTGCCCCAGTCACAAACAGGAGTGGTAACTAGCTTTCGCTCAGCCCCCAGTTCATATGGAAAGAGCTTCGTGTCTGGTCCTTCCTTTGCTTACTGGACAGCTGGGAGCTATGACTCTGGCCCTAGTGACTGGGTGTGAGCAGGGCTGTGGGCACATCCTGCTGTACTACTATCCAAGGCCAGAAGGGACAGTGAAATAGAGAACAGCATCTGAGCTGGACCCACCAGAGAGACTGGTAGAAGGTGGGGCTTGGGGGGGTAGCGCTGCACTTAGCTCACTGCTGCCCTCTACAGGTTGAGATTTCCAGAAATCCATGGGTAGTATTCAAATGCATACAGGTTTGTGACGATGAATGCTGAGGTCCTAGCTGGACACAGAGGCCTCTTTGACAGCTGTCTCTCAGGGCCTGGGCTGTTGGGTCAGAGACAGTAACAGCTGCTGAGACAGCCTGAGGTTTCCAAGGGGACCAGAGCTGTCTCTGGGCATCAGGATGAGCCAGCTCTTACGGAGACTGCAGCTGACATACTGCTGTTAGCCTCATCCTAGCAACAGACTCAGGATGGGGGCAGGGGACACAGCTGAACCTAAGCTCAGGACACCACAGGAAAATACAGTGTTTGCACAGCAGAGCCTTAAGTCCCAGGATACCACCTGCGGCTGGTGACCCCGGGCAGGTTCCCAAGCCCACACCTGTTTCCTTGTTTGAGCCAAGGCAGGGGTGCATCCCTTAGCTCCTATACTGTCAGGTTACTTTGCTTCTGCGTCACATTTGTCTCCGGGACTGCAAGCCCCTGTAGCCCCATCACACGTAGATGCAGCTGGCGGTTGCCTTGGCAACAGCTCAAGAAGCAGCTGCCTGCCTGGCTTGGGGTGCAGGGGGAGCCCCTCCTCCCTCTAGTTAGTGAAGAGCTGAGCCTGTGACACTTGGCCACCTGGGACCTCAGGACTGGCCACGTATGGCAAAAGCTTGCTGGTCTCTCGCATTTGGGAGGAGGTTTGTGGGGCTTTCCCTCGGGGTGCAGAGCCACTTGGCCTCCTTCACATCTGCAGCTCTGGGGTCTCACCAGATAGGAACTGGTTGGAGCAAAGGGGTCAGAATGCAGCACCCCCGAGGAATGTTGGCTTCAGTCAGTGGGAATGGTGGAAATGGAGGTAAGATGGAGAGCGTCTCACCACAGACAGGCTCCGTGGCCCAAAGAAGCTCTGCAACCTCTGACCACCCCTGAGACCCTGGGCCAGGAGAAGAACTTGCCGTGGAGTCCATTTCCTGTCTTATGAAATGGAAGTGACAGTCTCCCCTTGCTAGGACTAATGAAACTGTGTAGATGAGTGCCAGTGTCCAGTGGTGGATGGCAGGCACAGACTGTATGTATCCTGTTAATGTAACCATCAAGACAGGGATCCCAAGGGGTGAGTGCTGTGTGACAGAGATGACAGAGAGGGCCTGGATAGGGGATAGTGTTTCTCAGAAAAGAGAGGGGACCTCCCTGGGGTAGTGTGGGGAAGGCCCAGGCCCAGAAGTGGTTGTATGACCCAGGGTGGGGGATGCACAGGGCGGTGTCGTGGAAATGGATGGGAGGCCACCGTATCCTAGGTACCACATTACCCTTCAATTTGGGGTCTACAGAGTAAACAGCTCTTGCTGAAGGTTGTGCAAATGCATACAGCCAGCTCTTCCTCCCAAATGTGGGTGGGTAGGTGAGGTCTGGGAACTCATCAAGCATAAGAGAAGCAGAGATTCTCAGATGATCATAAGCCTGTCACCCCAGAAAGAAGGGTGCCCTCCTGGTATTCAGTCTCAGAATTGCCACTGTGATCCCTGATGCCCGAGCCACCTACCAGGGCTACCAGTGTGCTCAGTCCATACACTTCCACCCCCGGACCTCAAGTTCTGAGTAGAATGGCTGACAGGAGGCCATAGGGTCAGGGTCAGCGTCACCCTGGGCCTGGACTCCATTAGCAGTTTGGAAGCCACTCTTCTAGAGATGACATCCAGGTTGCTTTGGCAGGGTGCAGGATGCAGCAGGATAGCTTGGTTGCCACAGCAACAGGCGGGCAACTGATTCAATGGACTAGTAAGCAGGGAGCTCGGATGCAGCTGAACACTTCCAGCCTTCCCCAAATGAGACACATGAGTTTCATGCTCCTTTTTACTGATTGTGGGGTGATAACTCTGCTTCAGGGGGTACTGGCTCTTGTGTTGTGTTGGATATGTGTAAGGACCATAGAGCAGCTCCCTCCTGGGCATTCTGGCCTCAGGGACAAGTGCCAACCCTACCCCGGAGTCATGGGTGTAAGGGCCAAACCACAGACTAGTGTCTTGCTTTGCTGTTTTGGCCTTCTGTGGAGAAGGCCTGTGTACTATCTGCCCTGGCTCCAATTGGACAAGGGTATTGGGGAGGACACAGGAAATAGACACATTCTGTCACACTGTCCTGGGTGGTTGGGGCTCAGCTGGGGTACCGGCCTTGGGTGTGGGAGCAGAACATCCCTGTCTCCACTGAGATCCCAGCAGTACTTTCACACAGAGAACCAGCTCTGTGCCTGGCACTCCCATCTGAGGGTATCTGTCACCACATCCCAGGGCCGCTGTACAAGGGACATAAAGGCTATTAGGTCACTTGCCCGGTGTGGCAGCAGAGTCTGTAAAGTCCCCTGCGGGGACTCAGCACAGTGCAGGGTGGTGTCAGACCTGCGGGCCGTTAGCCCCCTCTGCTAGCTTCAGCGGCGCAGTGGTAAAGCCGAGGACAAACTGATGTTGTGCTCGCTGCAGGTGGCTGCCATGTCAACCTTGCTGGATATCAAGAGCAGCGTGCTCAGGCAGGTGCAGGTGTGCCCATCCTTCCGCCGTAAGACGGAGCAGGAGAACACAGGCACAGACTCACAGGAGCCCGCCACAGGGGCCTGGTGGGTACCCCAGGGCTGACTGTGCAGGGCATGTGGGCCTGGCCTCCCTCTGCTAGCTGGCCTGTACATTTGTCCAGTGCCAATCCACGTGGGTGGGAGAGGGACCAAGGGGGTCTAAGCTCAAGGCCAAGAACACTATGGTTGTCCCCTTGATCCACTCTCTTTGTGGCTCCTTGAATCATGTTCTGACCTAGGCTTTCTTCCAGGAAACCTGGGGATGGTGTGGAGTTCTTCGCCCACATGCGCCTCATCCTGAAAAAGGGAGATGGCAGACAGGGCCTGCCATGCCCTGAGGTGAGGACTCCATTTCTAAACGGTGTAGGGACTGCTACTCAGCACAGGCTACTGTTCTAGGTCCTATCTGACCTCCACCTCAAAGCTCTCATCTCTCATGAGCACCTTCGTTCGTCCAGCTAGAGGGTCCGGGGGCAGCTGCAGACTAAGGCGCCCCTGCCTTCACAGACCTTCACCTGGCACTCTAACTCTCTCACAGGTTCTTCTGCGCAGTGGTTCCCCAGCCCCTGCTGAGCCTGTGGACCCCAACCGTGGCATGAGAAACCTGACCCAGGAGGAGGTAATGGGTGTCCGGGGTGTCTAAGCCCAGGGAGTGACTGTAACTCCTTTCTCTAGGATTGTAGGGCCCATGGTCTGGTGACAGGTGGGTAGGGCAGTTGGGTGAGCAGGAGCAGAGGCGCTAAGGCTGGGGATCCACTCAGTAGTCAGAGGGGCTGCTTGGGGCTGACACACCAGAAGGGTAGAGCAGGGGCTGAGATGCTCTGCTGTGGCTGGGAACTCAGGGCCTATTTCCTGAAGGTGGAGATGCTCTACGAGGAGGCCTTATACACAGTCCTCCACCGGGCAGGCACCATGGGCCCCGACCAGGTAGATGACGAGGAGGTCTTACTAAGCTACCTTCAGCAGGTAAGCAGGGCTCCAACCACCTGGGTCCCACCCACCCTGCCTCACTCTGGGGAGGACTGAGATGTGTGTGTGTATACCTGTACACACACACACACACACACACACACACACACACACACACTCTGGTGCCAGTATCACCTGGATGACAACACAAAATGCACACACCAGTGTACATTGGTGAATATCCACAGTGGGTGGAGACCTGGTTAGACATGGAGACACATGTGCAGAGGATGTAAGACAGATAACACAGACATAATTAGAAAGGACTGGCTGGTACTCAGAGGAGGGCAGAGTAGTCAGAGGGTATGTTTTCTTCCCACTGGTTTGTGCTCCGCATTATCCTGTCCCCGCCCTGCTCACCACATCTGTGCCATGCCCTCACCTGCTCACTCCTCTGAATGCTCAGAACCATAGCACCAGCTGGGCAGTGGTCTTCCACATGGTAGGGCAGAGGGACATTCCCTCCTATGCACATTCCTGAGACTCCTGAGACAGCGCAAGCTTTCCCCCGGGCTCCTGCTTACCTGCCCACCACCCACAGGTGTTTGGCACCAGTTCTGAAGAACACATGGAGGCCGTCACTCGTGTGAAGAAAGCCAAGGTGAGGTTATGCACACCCAGGCAGGTACTGGCTGGCCAGCAGTGGCATCTGTGTGGCAGGAAGGGATACCAGGGTGGCAGGAAAAGTGGGGGACTGTAACATGCACGCTGAGGCTGCTTTGTCCTGTGAAGTCCCCCAGTACCCTTCTGTCTGTAGGCTCCCACATATGCCCTGAAAGTCTCCGTCATGCGTGCCAAGAACCTTCTGGCTAAAGACCCCAATGGTAAGTGGGTATCTGGTAGGCCCTCGTAGTGCCTGGCAGCTGTTTCTGGAAGCTGTGGACAGTGGAAAATACAAGGGCCGAGGGCTGAGGCACCTGCTCCATTTCAGGCTTCAGTGATCCATACTGCATGCTGGGCATCCTGCCGGCCTCTAGTGCCCCACAGGAGTCAAGCGGGCAGAAGGAGCAGCGCTTTGGCTTCCGCAAAGGCAGCAAGCGTAGCAGCCCACTGCCCGCCAAGTGTATCCAGGTCACCGAGGTCAAGAGCAGCACCCTGAATCCTGTCTGGAAAGAGCACTTCCTGTTGTAAGGCTCCTAGCCTGATGATAGCCAAATACCCCAAACGATGGCCACTCATTGCTGCCCAGGAAACTTGTAAGAGGGACTGGTAATGCACCCACTTCCCAGAGGAATAGTCTAAGACCCACAGACAGATGTTGTTTGTGTCCCTGTGGCCTCATAGCTGGTAGCAAGTAGAGGTTAGGATGTGAGCCCAGCAGTCTGTGTGGAGAACATGGCTACTACTTGTTGCTCCTGGATAGCACCCTGCCTCAACCCTGGCCTGATGTGGCCTGGGAGTTTCATACACATTTCTGTCTTCTCTGCAGTGAAATTGAGGATGTCAACACAGACCAGCTGCACCTGGACATCTGGTAGAGGACCCTGAGCTTGGCAGGGCATGGGGGGCGGGGTGGCATCTCTGGTCTGGGACAGAATGAGGGGCGGGCTCAGAGCTGGGCTGGGAACTCCAGTCCAACCATCTTCCACCTTCAGGGACCACGATGACGATGTATCCCTGGCAGAAGCATGCAGGAAGCTGAATGAAGTTATTGGCCTGAAGGGCATGAGCAGGTATGGGGTGGGGAAGGTAGGGAGTCATAACCCTAGGTCTGTGCATGCAGCTTAGCCACGGGTCAGTGGCTTTCCAGGATCACCAGAGTGATACCACTCTGCTATCCTCCTGTTTTGCCAGATACTTCAAACAGATTGTCAAGTCAGCCCGTGCAAATGGGACAGCAGGGCCCACTGAGGACCACACCGATGACTTCTTGGGCTGCCTCAACATCCCTATCAGGGTGTGTGGGGGAGGGAACACTAACTGGGTGTGTATGGATGATTAGGACCCTTGGTGGGTGCATGGGGGTGCCCCAGAGCTCTTGGGCATCTCCAGTGGCAGTGTCCCATGATTCCCATAGGGCATCCCACTCTCTTGGGGCTGGAGGAGGTGGGCTGCATTGGGCACCTACTCAGCATTCCCTTCCCCTCAGGGTCCCAGAGGGTAGCTTGTTTTGTCTTTACTGGGGGTTGAAAGCACCCTACTACCGAGCCCTTTGGACTGTGTGGGAGGGAAAAGGGGCAGTCTCGAGGTCTGGTCTTACACCTTCCCATTCCACTCCTCTCAGGAGGTGCCTGTGGCGGGTGCGGACCGCTGGTTTAAGCTGGAACCACGCTCCAGTGCCTCCCGTGTGCAAGGAGACTGCCACCTGGTCCTCAAGCTGATCACCACCCAGGTGGGAAGCTATGGGCACCACATCTGCACCCCTGCCTGCAGGGCTCAGGCAGAGCTGATGACAGACCTCGGGTTCTGCCTTCCAGAGGGACACTGCTATGAGTCAGCGTGGACGCTCGGGCTTCCTGTCTTACCTGTTGCTCCTCAGCCGTGTGCTGCGGTTTGAGCACCGAGTGGAGGAGGTAGTGGGTGCCCTTGGGCTGCTGAGTGGAGTAAGGGGCCCAGAGTAGGGATGGAGTGGCTCTCTGGCCTCTGCCCACCCTGGCTCTCTTCTCCAGCCGAACTCCAGCAGCTGGCGTGGCGAGATTAGTGGGCCTGGGACCACCGTCCTTTGTCTGCATGGAGCCCAAAGCAATCTGTCACCCTTGCAGCTGGCGGTGCTGTGAGTAGGCAGGGTGGCCTTGTGGGTAGAACCGCCGGAGAAGGCTGTAAGCAGGTGGAGCGTGGGAAAGACAGTGCTGTGGGGTGGGACCTGCTGTGCAAGAGCAGACCACAAGCTTGGGCTCCTATTAAAGGCACTGGCAAGTCAGTAGCCGCCACCATCAGACACGCACCCTGGACTATGGCTACCTGCTGGGGCTGCTGGAAGATGTGCAGGCACACTGGGAGGAGGCAGCTTCACTGCCCCAGGAACAGGTGGGCATGGACATGGCTACAGGTCTGTGTGCTATTGATAAAGAGTTCATTGGGAGCCAAGGGACCTACCTCATAGGGTTTGAAAACATGAAACACATGATATGGGAGAGAGTGCTGTGCAGTAGGAGGTGGTAGTTGCAGTGGAGTAACTTTGGAAGGATGCCACAAAGGTCAGCCCGGGCTGAGGGCAAAGCCTCTGAGGTGGCGAGTGTCTGAGCAGCAGGAGCAAGTGGGCACTGGCAGTATGGAGCTGAGAGGACAGGAGCTATAAAGGCGCTGCAGCTTGTAGGTGCAGCGAGGGGAGAGCTGTGGGAGTCAAGAGTGGGACAGGCCGTTGGGAAGGGATTGGGCTAGCTACACGAAGCAGTGGTTTTTTCAGTGTCTATGAGCAGAGCTGCCTTGGACCTTGTCCCTGTCTTGACTCTGAAGAACCCGTTCCCTGCAGGAGGAGAGCCTAGCTGACAGCTTCTCGGCCTTCTCGGAGTTTGGGCTGAGGCTGCTGCGCCAGCTCCGAGATTACTTCCCTGCCACCAACAGCACGGCTGTGTATCGCTTGGAGCTGCTGCTCAAGTGGGTGTAGCACAGCAGGCCTGGGGGGCTGGAGGGCCGGGGGTTGGAGCAGGCCTCCTCAGCTGGCTGTCCTCACCAGGTGCCTGGAGAAGCTACAGCTCTTCCAGCCAGCCTTCGAGATCTGTCCCTTCGAGACAGAGCTCAGCATGGACATTGCTGCTGCTCTGAAGGTATGTCTGGACCCATCTTGGCCCTCCTTCCCTTGGCCGCTGCAAGGCCCTGCTGTCCACAGGTGCTTAACCTGACTCTTCCCTTCAATCCGCTGCGTTGCTTTACTGGCTACTCCTACAGCGGGGTAATCGTGAGTGGTATGACCAGCTCCTGAACACCAAGAGTCCTCGAGAGCAGGTATGGATCTAGATGGCATGGGCTGGAGACTCAGGGCATTCAGGGGGTACACTGGTCACTTCAAGCCTGGCTTTCTTGCAGCCAGGGCCGCAGCGCCTAGCGGGGCTTGTTGAGCTTGCAGACATCATCTATGAGGACTTGCAGTCCTGCTATGGGGTCTACGCCAGCCTCTTCCATGGGTAGGCCCTTCCCCTGGATGCTGCTACTAGGCCAGAATGGGCTGGATTGGAATGATAGGGCTGGCTGGTGGGAAACGGGTGGCTGAGGCATGTCTTTTGCAGTATCCTTAAGGTGGACTTCTTCACTCTTACCTTCCGGCAGCTGGAACGTCTGGTGAGGGGGAGTCCCTTACCCTGGGTGCCTGTGGGTACTGGAGACCGGGGAGAAGTCCCTGGTTAAGAGGGTCCCTAGATTTACTTTGGCAATGGCCTAATCCCATCATCTGAGCAGGTGGCTGAGGAGGCATGGGTACTGACAGAGGAGCTGAGCCCCAAGATGAACCTAGAGGTAGCCTCAGGGCTCTTTGAGCTCTACCTGACCCTGGCAGATACCCAGCGTTTCTGGAGCTGCATCCCTGGACGGTGGGTACCCCACCTAGAATTGGTATCTCCTTAGCTCTGAACCTGGAGACCTCTGGGTAAAGGTATGTGAGTCCTGATGGGCTCTGAGCAAGTGTTCACTGCAGGGAAAGCCGCTCCCTAGCCCTGGCTGGCATCCACACCCCGTTTCTGCCAGCTGTGAAGCTCTGGCTGCAGGTGCTGAGGGACCAGGCCAAGTGGCGCCTGCAGGGAGCTGTGGATGTAGACACGGTGAGTGTGTGCTTAGTTGCATGGTGCTGGCTCATCCTGTACCCCTGCAACATCAGCCCCCTTCTGCCTTTGTAGCTGGAGCCTGTGGATGCGGCTTCCAAACACAGCAGCTCCGCAGCCACTGCCAGCCTCTGCCTTAGCCATATCCAGGAGCTCTGGGTCCGCCTGGCCTGGCCTGACCCTGCCCAGGCCCAGGCGTTAGGCACTCAGCTCAGCCAGGTACCTGGGCTGGGGATATGTGGGAAGTAGATCAGGAGATGGGGCAGGGGCAGGGTCCCAAGCTCCCTGCCCATGTCTGCCCCAGGACATGTGTGAGGCCTCCCTCTTCTACACGGAACTGCTGAGGAAGAAGGTGGATACCCAGCCAGGGGCTGCTGGCGAGGCAGTGAGTGAACAGGTGAGTGGCTGGATGTAAGGGGACAGGTGGCTGGGTGGGGTCACCCCTCCCCTCCCTTGACAGCTGCCCAGCTGCCTCTGGCCATACCTCCCCAGCTCTGTGTGGTGCTCAACAACGTAGAGTTGGTGCGCAGAGCTTCGGGGCAAGCGCTAAGAGGCCTGGCATGGCCTGAAGGGGCCAGTGGACTGGAGGGAGTGCTTCCCCGCCCTCTGCTCAGCAGCATACAGGCCCTGGATGAAGATCTCCAGCGGGAGGCCCACACTGTGACAGCGCATCTAACTTCCAAGGTGGGCAGGGGGGTGGGGCCCGGGACTCATGTAGTCATGTGGGGACTATTGTTGAATCCCTACTCTTGTTCTGAGCACCACCCCTCTCTCAGATGGTGGCAGACATCAGGAAGTACGTGCAGCACATCAGTCTGTCCCCCGACTCTATTCAGAATGATGAGGTAAGCGGAGGGGATTAGCGGGAGTGCGTATGCCAGGGGCAGGCTGAAGTCCAGTTTGGCCAGCCCTGAGGACTCCTGCCTGCAGGCTGTAGCCCCACTCCTGAAATACCTAGACGAGAAGCTGGCCTTGCTGAATGACTCACTGGTGAAGGAGAACCTGAGCAGGTACCAGCTAGGTAGTGGGGCAGGTGGGGGTGGTTGCTGGCCCAGGGAGTCACCCAGGTGGTGTTCCTCTAGGGTGCTGGAGGCTCTCTGGGAGCTGCTTCTTCAGGCCATTCTGCAGGCACTGAGTGCAAACAGAGACGTCTCTGCTGATTTCTATGGACGCTTCCACTTCACACTCGAGGTAGGGTCACAAGGAACCCCCAGGTCCATCTCCCAAGGCCCTCTCCCTGCTGCCCCTATAGGACACTAAACCTGCCCGGGTACTCCATAGTCTACTGGCAGCTCTTCTTCCCTACAGCCCAAATACCTTAGGACACCTGTTCCCACAGCTGTCTGCCCTCAGGGGCTGGCACTTCCCAGGCCTCCTGGGGATGTCTGAGGTGCCTCAGATTTGAGAAGCGGCTTTGCCTTGGCTCCTAAGACCCAGTGCTCCCAGAACCTCCAGGTCTTCAGCACAGGCCAGCCCTCTGACAAGCCCCTCTTCTTGCCCTGTTGTAGGCTCTGGTCAGTTTCTTCCACGCTGAGGGCCAGGGGCTGCCCTTGGAGAACCTGAGGGATGGAAGCTACAAGGTGAGCTTTTGGATGAGCTGAGCCTTCTGCAGGAACAAGTTCAGCCTGCTGCCCTGCAGTAGACATCCTTGTGCTGGTGAAACCAGACGGCCACGAGGCAGCTCAGATGCTCTGTGAGGGCACCTGGCTGCCCTGCCAGGGACCAGAGTTACCAGTGCCAGCTTCCCTTGCAGAGGCTGGAGGAGGAGCTGCGGCTGCACAAATGCTCCACCCGAGAGTGCATCGAGCAGTTTTACCTGGACAAGCTCAAGCAGGTGGGACTGGCATTGTCTACCCACAGGCCTGCTCTGAGACCCAGCTTCCTTCACTGGCTTTTTCCACTGGCCTTTCCCACAGAGGTCTCTGGAGCAGAACCGGTTTGGGCGCCTGACTGTCCGATGCCATTATGAAGCAGCTGAGCAGAGGCTAGCTGTGGAGGTGCTGCACGCAGCAGATCTACTGCCCTTGGATGCCAATGGTGAGGCCCAGCAGCAGCAGTAGCAGCAGCCGCAGCAGGGGGAGGGGCCAGGGAGACATTTGGCTCACACTGTATCTTCTAGGTCTGAGTGACCCCTTTGTGATTGTGGAGCTTGGCCCACCACACCTCTTCCCACTGGTCCGCAGCCAGAGGACCCAAGTGAAAGCCCGGACATTGCACCCGGTGTATGATGAGCTCTTCCACTTGTGAGTGCCTGCCTGGCCTGCTGTGCCCCATGCCTGAGCCCTATGGCTGCAGCAGGCTCCTGACTGCCCTGTCTACAGCTCCGTGCCTGCAGAGGCATGCCGCCGCCGCGGGGCCTGTGTGCTGTTCACGGTTATGGACCACGACTGGCTGTCCACCAATGACTTTGCCGGGGAGGCAGCCCTTGGCCTAGGTGGTGTCAGTGGCATCGCAAGGCCACACGTGGGAGGGGGCATGAGACCCGGGCAGCCCATCACACTACACCTGCGCAGGCCCAGAGCTCAGGGTGAGCGAGAGTCCATGGGGTTGAGGGTGGTGGGCCTGGCCCAAACTGGCTTCCTCACGCCCACCTCCATATCCACCTACAGTGAGGTCTGCCCTGCGGATGCTAGAAGGCCGCACCAACAAAGAGGCACAAGAGTTTGTCAAGAAACTCAAGGAGCTGGAGAAGTGCATGGAGGCTGACCTCTGAGCACCCTGATGGTCACAGCCTGGCCCTCCCCACTTCCCTGTGGGGCCCACTTTGTGCAGCCAGGGGTTCTGGGGGCCCCTCCCTCACCATGTGACCTGCCTGCTCTGGTTGAACCCTGTGGCTTCTGTCTGGCTGTGTCTTTTGGTGTGTGCTGTGACCCCTTTGTGCCCCAGCATGCCCCACCTTGAATATGAGCAGCCAACTCAGAGGGACCTGGCCAGTATCTGCCTGTGGATGCAGAGCAGGATGGATGGATGGGACCTGACCCCAGTGGGCTCTCTTCCCTGGTGCAGTAGTCATATGCTCTCAGTGGACTCTGCCCCCTAGAGGCCATGAGGTAGTATCTGGAGACATCTGTGGTCACAACTAGGGAGTGGAGGGTACTGGTGCCAGGGGTGGAGGCCAGTGTTGCTGTTCACACCCTGTAACCATCAGTTGGCCTGATGAGAAATGATTGATGGCTTGTAGTACCACAGAGGAAGCCTCACAGAGGAGGCCCTGCCCTGCTCCCCAGGATAGGTCTCCATTGGCAGAGGCAAGAAGGCCAGGGCCCCAGGCAGAGGGTGAGGGCTTCTCCTGCCTGCAGCTTCTCTCTCCTGATCTAGATGCTCTACTCACAGCAGGTGAGCGAGGGGCCAGTTGAGGACTACTTGAGTTCTGGTTCCCACCTGGCTCCTGGGCCCAGGAGAGTTTCTTCCATAGTCACCATGAGGAAAGGGGCATTGCCCACAGGTGGAGATCAGGGTTAAGTGCTCTATGGCCAGCTGGTCAGATATCCTTTTACACATCTGTATGTGACCATACCGGACTTAACCCCATAGCCCAGATCCACCCAGGTAGACTTCCCCAACCCTTAGCCAAGTACGAAGCAACAGAACTCATATTGGGAGGCTCCTTCTTGGCTTTATCAAGAGCTATAAGGCAGGACTCCAAACAAGGCTGTCACAGAACTGTCCCAACAGGCCTGTCCATCCCCAGGTTCCACTGCCACCTCTGGACTAATGAACAGCAGCTTCAATAATGTACTTGTTTGCAACCTGCAGTCTCTCTGCTGTCTCTTGACTTCTTTCCGGAGTTCAGTGGGGTCTCTGGCTGCGCCTCTTGTTCTGTCTCTACCTCTTGAGAGCAGCTGCTGTCCCCTCCATTAGCACCAGTTCCTTGTTCCTCACACTCATCACTGTCCTCCCCAGAATCCTCACTGTGGTCCTCAGACTCATCAGCATCATCCATGTCCACGGGCAGCCTGGAAGGGAGGGATGTACCTTGGTATGGACAAAGGCCAGTACAGGGTTACCTTCCCTGTGACACTCAACCATTGAAGCCCTCAAGCAGGAGATACTCTGTGCCCAACCCCCTCCAGCAGGCAGCTACTTTAGATTCTGTAATCACCACCAGGCCTTGCTCGGGAAGCCACACCCACAAGGCAGGAGGGACCGGGCCAAGGCTCCAGGAGCACACTGGGCTTGAGCCATCACTTAGCGTGGATCCACAGGACCTACCAGGTATGGGCTACAGGCCTGTTGAGGTTTGCAAACTCTCGCCCGGAGTCCACATCAAAGGGATCTGAACATAGAAAGGAAGGTGACCTCTTAAGTGATTTCAGGGCAGAGCCAAACTGGTGGCTCCAGGCTCCAAAGGACCTGAAGGGGCTTCACAGCTTCCCTGGGGCTCCCAACCATGCCAGGCCTCACCGATCTCCTCCTCCTCAGGGGTGTCCTTGGCGCTAGCCAAGTACCCCTGCTCGGCTTGCAGCACCTCCTCCGGGCCATGGCAGGCTGCGTATTTCTCCAGGAGCTCTCGGTTCAGGTCCAGGAAACCCCTGCCCCACTTAAACTTCTGAAGCAAACTGACGGCAAGATCTGAGAAGCCTGGTAGAACAAAAACCAGAAATACACCTGGGACCCATCTAGAGAGCAGAGCTATATCACCCCTTCCTTCCTGCACTCCCAGGAAGCTTCCCCACCTCTCAGTTCCCCAGGTTCCTCTCATTTGCTGAGAAACAGTCCTACTATGCTGGTCCCAATGTCTTACGAGGTCTCCGTCGGGGCCTCTCCTTGAATCCTACATTCCCTTCAGATGCTGAGAACAAAGAGTCTGGGGGCAGTGCTGTCACGACAGTGACGACCCACAGCTGTCCATTTTGCCTCTACCTCCGCTTCCCAAGGTCAAGGCTGTATGTGGGTACTGGAAGTGAAACCAACCCTGCCTGATGCCTCCCAATATATTCTCCTCACACCCCCCTGCTCGGAATCTGCCAGAAGAAACCAGTCTTGGGGGCACAGGCAGGTCCCAGACTGCCACGCCAGGCTTCTGGCAGCCTGAAACTCACCTACAATGCAGAAGGCAGCAGCAAAAGCTTCCACGCAGGAAAGTCTGCAGGGCCGGCCATAGTTTACAGGGTTGGCAGCCAGGAGGTAAGGCAGGAGCCGCAAATGGCTCCCTCGCATCTTCCCAAAGGGCGTCTCATCCAGTTTGGCCCAGGAGCAGTCTATGACAGCCACCCCTGACTGTGCCACCAGCTGTCTGCCGGAGAGTGTAGGGTAGGTTCTGGGTCCCCAAGCAAGACATGTCTTTGGAGACCGGCTTCACTACGGATGAGATATGCTCGTCTTTCCAAACTATGGTTTATTGCAATGGTACAAAGAGCCCTCACTACCAAGCTTAGGGGCAGCTGCTGGGGGTAGCTGGACAACGTTTACTTAAGTTTTTCTCCTAGGCTCTTCTACACTCTAAGCCTCGCTTTATGAAAAGGGTCAAGTTAGATACAACCCTGCCCATGAGAAAGGCGTGGCCATCCAAGACTAAGAAGCAAGGCTTGAAGAAAATGATACCCTCCATAAGGGGCGGTTTAACAAAGACAAGATAATGGAGAGGGCACTCCGACACCTCCCCGGTCCCCCAGGCGTCCGGTGCCTACCTGTCGGCGGGAGACACGTACTGAGTGCCTACGGGGCTGAGCACTAGACCGCCAAATCTTTGGCCCAGGCGCAGGCATCGTACCAGACCCAGGCGGGCCAGTTTACGGCCCGTGCAGCGCCGGGGGTCGCAGTGGCCAAGCTCCCACATAGCCAGGGCACAAGGCAGCGCCGCAGGGCCCGGGACATCCTGGCCCTCGGCCGCCTCAGGTTGCACGGATGCTGCAGAGAGAGAGAGAGAGAAGGTCGGGTTCTCAGCGCCTGCTTCCAAGCCCGACCCGCTGCTCCGATCGCTCCAAACTCACCGCGCAGCGCAGCGCCCACCTCGTCAGCGAAAGCATCCAGAGAGCGGCCGGGGGGACGCCGGACACGACCGCTCTCCGTCCTGGACCCGCGCGCAACCTTCTTGCGGCCCATAGCCCCAGAGAAGACCCTCCGCCACAGGGTTTGTGCGAGCAGTGTGCGCGTGCGCGCTCGCGCCGCTTCCGGTTTTGAGGGCAGGCAGTTCCTGCTCCCGCTCACGTGACCGTGCGACCCCGGGAGCGATGGCGGTGCGGCTGGCCGGCTTCCTGATGGTGCTGGGGCTCGCGGCGCGCGGCCGGTGGTTCCGCGAGCATGCCCCTCCGCACGTCGGCGTCGCCAGCCTCTGCTCCCTGCTCATCGCCTCGCTCTCCGCAGGGCCCGCGCAGGCACGTGCCGGGAAGATGAAGGTGGTAGAGGAACCCAACACATTCGGGTGAGTGTCTGGCGGTCCGGCGGCCTGGGGGGCCGGGCGTGGCCGACTCCCCTGACCTTCTCTGTCCCCTAGGCTGAATAACCCGTTCCTGCCCCAGGCAAGTCGCCTTCAGCCTAAGAGAGAGCCTTCGCCTGTATCGGGTGAGCGCGGGAGGGAGCGTGGAGCTGACCGAGGTGCTGACGGGGGGACGGGGTGGCGAGGGAAGCCCTCGGCTGGGGGTGGGGGCGGCAGGATAGGGTGCCTTGGATGAACGATTCCGGTAATGTATTCCCTGGAGGTTCATGCATCCGTTTGTCAACCTGTGAGTGTTTAAATGCTCGGGAGTATATACTGGAACTGTAACCCCCTTTCGACCCCCGTGCTGGCGATTACCTAGGGCTAGGCAAGCTCTAGCATTTGAGCTACATCCCTAGCTTTTGTGTTTTTAAGACGGAGTTTCCATACAGACTTAAGCTGGCCTCCTAAACTTGTGATCCTAAAGTCTCCACTTCCCACAGGTACTTAGACTGATTAGGAGTTGCAGGAGAGTTGGGCGTGAAGAGGTCAGTCACTCCAGGTGTGTTTAGCCCTATCTAGATCTGAGGGAGCGGAGAGGGCATCAGCAAGATCAAAATCCTTTGCACGGGAAAGCTGGGAGCTTTGGACTAGAGAGAGTAGGACATAGCTGTTGAGAGCCTCAGGGCTGGTCAGCATGCAGGGACGTTGGCTAGCTGAGGACTGCACTCTGGGGATTTGGTGACCCACCATCTGAGGTGTGCTGGACATGCTGATTTGCAGCATTGGTCCCCTGGAGGAGAGGTAGCCTATGGCTGGAGCTTCTGAAGCTGTAGGCAGGGAACATCTACCAGTCTCCTCCAGCAGTGAACCAGTCAGGCTCAGCGGTCATCACAAATCTTAAGTCCTTTCCATGGGATGACACTGCTTGGGGGCATTCCTGCTAAACACAGGAGTCCAAAGGCCTGCTACCATCACAATGTGAGCACACATATGTGTGTGAGGAGGTGGCATAAGATGTGGGGATTTCACCATAGCCCTTCCATACTAGCTTGTAGCTCCTTGGTTGGCTAGGAGGAGGGGCCAGACATTGCCAGGAACCCAAAACTGCAAATATATTTAATTTTATTTTTAATAGAGAGTAATATTGGAAAGAAAAAGGAAAGAGTAGAGAGTGTGCAAGGCTGTCACAAGACTACAATCCCAGCACTTGGGAGGCTGAGGGAGAGGATCATTAGTTCAAGACCAGGTCTGGGCTACATGGTAAGTTCCACAACAGTCTTGGCAGGAGAGAGAATGGAGAGGAGGTGGGGAGAGGGGTGAGAGACACCTACTTGGTTGGACGGTTATTCAGCCTAGGCGACAGGTTGCATCAAAATGTCTTACTTGCTAAATTTACATTTTCTGTTTCCTCACATCCATTCTTGGCACACCCTGTGTTTTGGAGAAACTTGTCGGTTTCATTTAAATCAATTTGATGGTTGTAAAATTTCCATAGTGACTTGTAATCCTTTTTATTCCTGTAAAATTGGTAGCAAATGCCCCAACCTTCATTTCTGGTTTTAATTATTTGAGTTTTTGCTTTCCCTGGTCAGTTGAGCTGCAGGTTTTCCTATTTTATTTATTCATCTTTATGTAAACTTTTAAAACTTTATGTATATGAGTGCTCTGCTTGCATGTGTGTCTGTGTACTGTATTGTGTGAAATGCCTGTAGAGGTCAGAAGACATTAGATCTCCTAGAACTGAAATTACAGACGGCTGTGAGCCACCATGTGGGCGCTGGGAACTGAACCAGGACTCTTTACAAGAGCAACAAGTGCTTGTAACCACTAAGCTCTCTGCAGCCCCCTTGTTTTTTTCTTTTTGTGTGTTGTGTGTTTGTGCGTGCCCGTGTGGAAGCCAGAGTCAAAAGTGGGTGTCTTCCTCTATTGCTTTCCACGTTGAGTCAGGGTCTCTCACTGAATCTAAAGCTCAAGGGTTCAGCGAGGCTAGCGGGCCAGCAAGCCCCAGAGACACGTACACCCCACCTCTGCCTCTCCAGCACTGAGATTACAGGCATCCAGCTTCTTATGTGGGTGCAGAGGACGCACACTCAGTTCCTCATGCTTGCACCGCGAACACTTTCCTGAACAAGTCATTTCCCCATTGCTGGCATGCACCACCACACCTATCCTGCTACAGCCTCCTCAGGGCTGGGATTACATGCACGAAAGCACCACACTCAGCTTCTCGTGTCGGGATTGTTGAGCTTTTCAGAGAACCAGCTTTTGTCCTTATTTTTCTCACATAGCTCATACAGTGTGTCTGTTCCACTCCTTCACTTCAGCCTGAGGTGCATTTCTTAGGAGAAGCCACAAGGCACTAGAACTCCAGAGTATATACTTGAGGCCCTAGGTTGAGTCCCTAGTGTACTCCCTCAAAAAGGCAGGTATTTTTCTAAATAACAGAACCTGCAGGAGAATCAGTAGACCTGCCCTAGCAGAAACACCAAGTGAAGCCACTCAACCTGAATTGAGTGGACACCATACAGTGGCTAGGTCTAAAGTAGCTAGAGTTACAGGGATGAGAAAGACCCATGCTACCACTGTGGTTGCCAAGTCTGCAATGAAAAAGATCAATGCATGCCGGGTGGTGGTGCACGAATTTAGTCCAAGCACTTGGGAGGTAGAAGCAGGCAGATCTCCAGTGAGTTCAAGGCCAGCCTTGAACACTTGGTCTACAAAGTGAGTTCCAGGACAGCCAGGACCACACAGAAACCCTGTCTCAGAAAGCCAAAAAAAAAAAAAAAATCAGTGCATAAGAACATAAGAACTGACTATACATCTGGGTCAGCAAGCAGCCAGTTTGAGCATGTGATCAGAAACATGAATTACAAAGGGCCTGAAGGAGCTGTATAGCAGTCCTTTCTATATGGGATTGTGGTTAACTTAAATTTTTTTTTTCATTTTTTTCCTTTTGTTCGAGACAGGGTTTCTCTGTGTAGTTTTGGTGCCTGTCCTGGGTCTCACTCTGTAGACCAGGCTGGCCTTGAACTAAATTCACTCTGTAGACCAGGCTGGCCTTGAACTAATTTTTTTGTTGTTGTTGTTTTTTGAGACAGGGTTTGGTGCCTGTCCTGGATCTCGCTCTGTAGACCAGGCTGGCCTTGAACTCAGAGATCCTCCTGGCTCTGCCTCCCGAGTGCTGGGATTAAAGGCATGAGCCACCACCGCTACTCGGCTAAATTTTTCATTTTTAAGACAAGGTCTCACTGTGTAGCCCTGGCTGGCCTGGAACTCACTCTGTAGACCAGACTTGGCCTCAGCCTTAGAGATCCTTAGAGATTAAAGACGTGTGCTACTAAACCCCACATCAATTTAAAATTCTAAATCCCCATGGTAGTCACATTAAATAATGTAAGAATCTGAACTGAAAATTAAAAGTCTCAGCCAGGTGTGGGGGCACACACCCTTTGATGCCAGCACTAAGGAGGCAAAGGCAGGTGGACCTCTGAGTTCTAGGACAGCCACGGCTACACAGAGAAAACCTGCCTTGTAAAAAGAAAAAAAAAAATCAGTGGTAATAACAACAACAACAAAAAAAAATGGCAGTATTTTCAAAAGAGAATCGGGCTGGCTAGAGAGATGGCTCAGTGGTTAAGAGTATTTGCTGCTCTTGCAGAGGATGTGGGTTCGGTTTTCAGCACCCACATGGTAGCTCACAACTGCCTGTAATTCCAGTTCAAAGGGATCTGACACCTTCTTCTGATCTCCACAGGCACTGAATGTGGTACACAGACATGTATACAAACAGAACACTGATACACAAAATAAAAATTAAAAAAAAAAATTTCAAGACAATGTTTCTCTGCATAGCCCTGGCTATCCTAGAACTCACTTTGTAGACCAGGCTATCCTGGAACTCACAGAGATCTGCCTTTGCCTCCTGAGTGCTGGGGTTAAAAGGCATGCACCACCACCCAGCAAATAAATAAATCTTAAAAAAAAAAAAAAAAAAAAGACAAAGAAACAGACCTTGTTACTGAAAGTTAGGCCCAGTACTAGGTGTAGCTCAGTTTAGAAAGCACTCATGTAGCCAGGATGCAGAGTTTGAGGCCAGCCTGGTCTACAGAGTACGCTCCAGGACAGCCAGGGCTACACAGAGAAACTCTGTCACCCCCAACAACAACAACAACGCAGCAAACAAGCGCTCACGTAGCATGTGTGGACCCTGGGTTACATGTCCAGTAGGCGGGAGGAATAAGGCACAGTAGCATGCACCCACAGTCCCAGGCACTTGAGGCTGAGGCAGGAGGATTACTGTAACACAGGAGTTTGAGACCAGTCCGGGTAACAGGACAGCTCCTGTCTGCTTACATGTCTGTCATCTTAATTACTTTAAATGTAAATGGATTAAGCCCTCCATTCAATAGGGAGAGAGTGGCAAGGTTTTTGTTTTGTTCTGACACTCTTGCTGGCCTGGACCTCAGAAATCCGCTTGCCTCTGCCTCCCGAGTGCTGGGATTAAAGGCGTGCACTACAATGCCCAGCTCAGAGACTATCAGTTCTTTAGAAAGGACATCACTGTATGTTGATACAATGGGCTTAGCAAGATGTAACAAGCATGTATTCCAATGTCAGAGTTCCAAAACCTGTAAGCAGACACTCTTGAGTCTCACCAGCCCCCTCCTATTTGAAGGATGGTTTTTTGGATATGAAATTCCCCATTGGCTTATGGATTTTTTAAAAACAATTTATGAGCATAGATCCACCTGCCTCTGCCTCCAGGGTGCTGGGACCAAGGTGTGCGCCACCATACATAGCCTGGCTTATGGATTTTTTTTAAAATGCTCATTTGAATAAACATGTATTCCTGTTTCTTTGTATGGCTTGTGGGTTTTGTTGAAAATTGGTCCTTTGAAAAAGCAGAATACTCTGGCAATCTTTGCAGACTGGGGTCCTAAGCTTTGGGCTAGTCAGTCCTTTTATTTTCCTGAGGCTGCCACATGGCTATTGCCTTAACTTCCCCAAATCTCACTAGCATGTATGCACACATGTACACACACACACACACACACACACACTGTACACACACACCCCTCTACTTTCTTGGCTAGTGTCTGCCAATGGGTCTGTGCTCCAAGTCTGCAACTAGGTTCCAGGTTATGGGCAGCCTAGGCAGACACTGAGGGCCCCCCTCCACAGGAACAGGCATGGGAGTCCTGCCACAGATATTCAGTTCTGTGATGTGTCAGTCCTCCCCAGGGGTTAGGTCAGCCAGCTTCTGACCATTCCCAATCCCATAGGGAAAGGAGCTTGGCGCTTTCTGGCCTTGATGGTTAGTGCCCTCTTGCCTACCTTGGCTTCTAGCTTTAGGGGTAACACAGGTTTACACTTAAGTTGAATTGCTGTGGTCTTCTCCCCCAGGGCCCCTGCATCTCTCCAGACTTGCTGGCAAGTGCTTCAGCCTAGTGGAGTCGACGTGAGTGCCGGGCTGGTGGGTGGAGTGGGGCTGGCCTGCAGAGCTCCTCATGCTCCTGTGCCTCCAGGTACAAGTATGAGTTCTGCCCTTTCCACAACGTGACCCAGCATGAGCAGACCTTCCGCTGGAATGCCTACAGCGGTATCCTTGGGTAAGCTGAGCCAGGGCAGCAGTGAGCCAGGGCAGCAGTGCTATGTCTGCTCCCTAGGCCCCCACATCACTGCTTTGCCACCCTTCTTTCCCCCAGCATCTGGCATGAATGGGAAATCACCAACAATACCTTCAAGGGCATGTGGATGACTGATGGGGACTCCTGCCACTCCCGAAGCAGGCAGAGCAAGGTGAGGCCCATAGGGGATGTGAGTGGTAGAGAGCTACCCCACCCCCACAAGCTACTGAGGTTCTCTTCCCAGGTGGAGCTTACCTGTGGGAAGATCAATCGACTGGCCCATGTGTCTGAGCCAAGCACCTGTGTCTATGCATTGACATTCGAGACCCCCCTCGTCTGCCATCCCCACTCTTTGTTAGGTAGGCTTCTGGGTGGGGCTGGGTCCAAGGAAGAGGAGGGTAGGTGGGAGGCTCAGCAATGTTTGGCTCCTATTGGTCTGTAGTGTATCCAACCCTGCCAGAGGCCCTGCAGCAGCGCTGGGACCAGATGGAACAGGACCTGGCAGATGAGCTAATCACACTGCAGGTGGGTGCACACTCAGGGGTGTCCCCCTGCCTACTCTACCAGGTACTCCTTTTGCCTCCTCCACTTTCAGGGCTATAAGAAGTTGCTGAGGGTGCTTTTTGAAGATGCTGGCTACTTAAAGGTCCCAGGAGAAACTCATCCCACCCAGCAGGCAGGAGGTTCCAAGGGCCTGGGGCTTGAGACCCTGGACAACTGTAGAAAGGTAGAGTCTAGGGACAGGGGGAAGGTTACAGGGTCCCTAGTCCTGGTAGCCCCCACCAGGGTTTGACCAGGCTGGCATTCTTGTCCAGGCACATTCAGAGCTGTCTCAGGAGGTACGAAGACTGACTAGTCTGCTGGACCAGCATGGAATCCCCCACACTCAGCCCACAGGTCAGTCTGCCTACCCTGGTCAGCTGTCAGCCACCCTGGGGCCTGCAGCTATGGGGGGACAGATCCTCACATGCCACCCATTCTGGCAGAAACCGCCCACTCTAAGCACCTGGGTCAGCAGCTCCCCATAGGCACAACCTCCGAGCAGCTGCGGGGTGACCCAGGACTACGTGGGAACATCCTGTGATCCAGGTGGTCATGAAAGATAAAGAACAGAAACATCCTCAGCCTCAAGTGTCCTTTCATAGAGAGGTCAGGGGTGGTCTCAGCAGGGTGCACAAAACTGGTGTGGTAGAGACATGGCTTCTTTTGGCATCTTCTAGGCCAGGCAGGGTCACTGACAGACGCAGGGACCTGCTGGCCAGCCTTTGTTGTGCTCAGAGACCCAGACAGAATAAATTTCAAAGTTTTAATTAATCTCATACTGATAAAAAATAACTCCATGAATTCTGTAAACCATTGCATAAATGCTATAGTAAAAAAATTTAAACAAATGTTAACAACTTTAAACAATTTACTAAGTAAATGGGTATGTATTATAAATACGAACTTCTGGGTTAAGAAGATTCCATTCACATAACATTCTCAACTAGTTTCTGAAAACAAATGCACACAAAGGCTTCCATAAGTTAATCCACATGCGCATCCACACTGGGGGAAGGTCTGCCAACCAGGCACACAAAACTTTGACACCATTGTTTACTGTTAATAATAACACTAGAGAGTTAAAAGACAACAGGCAACAGGACCATGGTGAGCCTCAGTTCCTAGACCCATGGCCTCACCTCCATTACCCACAGATGGGCCTTAAACCCATCTCTCCCCTCCTTGGCCCTTCCCACCCAGGGTAGATCCTAGGAGCCTTAGCTCACAGGTCTGGGATGGATGGGAGAAGTGGCCCCTTCTTTGGTCTTCCCCCTGCACACCTGTCCTCAGAGCCCAGCCTGATTCCAGAAGAGCAGATGCTCAGGAGAGCTCCCCTCATGGGCTGGGACCCAGTGACACTGCCTCCTGTCTCCCCAGCCATCACACAGCAGTCCCATAACTGCCCCAGCCCCAGCCTGGAATGTTAGCCCAGGAGGAGTTAACCAGAGTAGCTTACACACAATCTAAAGCTTAATGCTTGTAACTGTTACAGCTTGAAAATGTCCAGATGAGATATCAATCACAAACATTGTCCTGTTACCACAGAGACCAAAGGCCAATATGGGAAACAAGTGCATAAATATGAGTAGAAAGAAACAATCTTAAACCATGGTAACAGTAGCACAAAATACACATGATCTAGGTACTGAGCTAAGAAATCATTATCACTATAATTAAAAACAAAATAGTCACTAAAACCAGGTCAATAGTTACCTTATTAAGTAGTGGGCTAGCTGCGGAATGTTGAGGATCCACTTCCTTTAAAATGATAGAGCTTTTCTACCAGTTTGTCTTATATTAAAAAATGCTTTTAAATCTCCTACTATATTAAATACATTCTAATTTGGTCACTGATAAAAACGGTTTACCTAGTCACTTTGCACTTAAAAAATGCTATTAAAAGTCTTTGGCAAAGCCATGGGAGAGGAGAACCACTTCTAGGCCTGGGCAGAACCTGCAGGTAGGATACCTGCCCTGCCTAGGTCTGCCACCAAGGGTAGGGGTTGCCTGGACAGATGTCTCCCCGCTAGATTTCCAGGAACAGTCCCAGTCCTTATTGTAGGAGGCTGAAGTCATCACCCTAGACACATCCTCAGCAGAATTTTAGCCATGGGCCTGAGGCCAAGCTGTGAGGGGTGGGCACTGCCTTCGCCTTGGAAGCTGATGGGTGAGCTGCAGCAGAGCCAGGGTTGCTGGTCATGGGATGGATTCTGGTAATAACTGGATGCACAGCTCAGGTACCAGATGTTTGCTAAAACTGTCATGGAATCTCTGGATCAGCCAGAGGTCAGTGTGGTCACAGGGGCAGCAGACTGAAGTCCAGGTGCACAGTCCTTTGTTCAGCACAAGCTAGGGTGCCCCAGGCGACTCAGGGTCCACAGCACCGTTGCCATTACAGACAAGACATCAGAACACAGCTCCTTCCCGAGTAGATCTTGGACTCCTCTGAATGCCTGATTCCTTTGCTGCATTTTTCATTAGCATGAAATTGTCTTTCAAGGGAGAAGAAAAAAACCAAATGAACCAATTCCTTCACTTCTTTTGCAAGGCACAGGCACTTGGAAGTGGCCACGGATCACATAAGTGCATGACAGAGCTCTGGATATCACTCTGTGATACTGGAATATAAAACTCCATCTACATGTGCACCTGCACATGTTTAGGAAAATTAGTTCCTTTCATAAAATTAAGAACATCTAAATGTATATGTGTCTCTCAATAACCACTCTCTGCTTATAAATACTATTTGCACTTAATTTTAAAATGTAAAAATCCTAGGTCTTCTTCACTACTAGATAAATGTTCATTTCCTAAATAGTTTCAGAATATGAAATCTAACGTAGTTACCATTACTATGAGTTAACAACAAACTGATAGATAGGAAACTTCCAAGTTCACAGTACACTTATAAAGCTTCATGTTATCGCATATTAAAAAACACGGACCTAGAAAGCAGCTTATACAATTTATAATGTCTAAATTCCTCGGTTTACAAAGTGCTTTGACAAGGCCTGACCTCCCACTGGCCTGGCCACAGCAGTGTCAGGACTGGGGGCACCAAGAACATGCCACCTGCCCATGGGACAGGCGGTGGGTTTGGTGGTGCTTCAGAGGTTTTCTGAGAATACCTGGACACCATTGGTAGGACATGGTAAGGAAGAAAAAGTGATTTGAAAGGCTGTTGGACAGTGGGTATGAACTCACATCCTGGCGTGGGTAGTACTGGAGGCCAGTTTCGACACTGTAGTGGCACAGGGCATGCTGAGGCCTTTGCACTGCTCACCAGGGAAGGAATGGGTCTGGTTCTCATCACCATGGGAGGGGCTGGCCCTTGCAGTAGGGGCACTCAGGGGTACTGGCTGCACACAGCTCGCATAAGACACGGTGCTGGCAGGGCCGAAGGACAGTGCCATGGGCCCTCTCCTGGCAGCCCACACACTGTTTGGCACGAAGTTGGAAGATCACCTGTAGGAAGAGGTGGTTGTTGAGAGTGTGGGGAGCCAAGAAGGCCCTGAGTGAATGTGTATAGTTGACATATGACTATATCAAGGAAGGATAATGCCTCAGACCCATGGGAAACTGGCAAAGCCTTTCAATAGAGGTCAGGCTTGGGATTGGCAAAGCCTTCCTCTGGTCCAAGTTTCGAGTGTTTAAAAACATTTGACCAGTGTGTGCAAAAAAGAGCAACTGCATGCAGCTTCCTCCTCTCAGATATTTCCTCCTCTGAGACTGCTCACCTACAGACTCCTCCCACCTAGACAAGCTAACTCCTCCTTGCTGCCTCCTCTGTGCTGTACGTAATAAACACGCTAAGGTTCCAGGTTGCTTTGGTAGTAGGTACAGCTCCATCAGAGCATGCACAGCCCACCTGGCCCCAGCTTTTCTGTGTCCACGTTTTGTTTCTTCAGTGTTTATCTTTTCTTCATTCCCTTACTGCCCCTAGTCAGGTCAAGGCACCAGGTTGGCACAAGTCATATCGGGTAAGGCCAAGCAAATGATTGTATCCCAGGACAGTGGGCCACCAGCTACAGCAGCAGTGCCATAGAAATCCTGAGTGTCAGGCCTTGGGTGGACACTTGGCCAGAGGTCCACAGGGAAGGGCAGTCAGTAGAAGACCCCCAGCCCCATCAGAGAGCTGGGTCCTGAAGCAGAGCCACTCTAGCCACAGGCAAGGCTGGCAGCTGGGTACCCACAACAAGTGCTAAGTGGGATCCCATGGTTGAGAGTGGCCCGAGCCCAGGACACTGCATCTTGGAGACAAAGTACATGTGGTAGTTGGACCTTGGTTGTGATCAACGGGACACATGCAAAAGGCACCAACCAGAGTCCAGGCAAGAAGCCAGGGAAGAGGAATGAGAAGCAGTATCTGGCCAGGTCTCAGGCCCTCACTAGCCAGTCCCCTTTGCCCTCCCCTCAAGTGACATCAACTACTCGGCAGGACTCACCCCGTCCACGGCCTCCAGGTCCAGGCGCAGCTGGCTCTGCAGGGAATGCAGCTTGGGGAGAGGGATGTCGCTGATGTCACCCAAGCTCCGCAGCCCTGGCAGTGAGGACAAACCCAGGCCCTCTAGTTCCTCCTGCAGCTGCTTCACCTGGGCCTCCACCTCCTCCTTCCTCTGCACGGCCAGCTGCCGGTCACTGTCTGCTACACGGGCTCTCTCCTTGGCCTCCTGAGCCTCTCTCTGCCAGGCATCACAGGCCTAAAACCCAAGATATCATGCAGAAGGCAGCCAAGCCTGGCCTTCCACATGCTCACCTGCCTTGCCTGTGTATCCAAGCCCCCTTTTTCCCTCACCCGCAAGCCCAGCCCCTCCCTTCCCACATGCTCACCTGCCCTGCCTGTGTATCCAAACCCTTTTCTTCCCTCACCCGCATGTCCAGCCCCTCCCTTCCCACATGCTCACCTGCTTCACTTGCTGCCAAGACTCTTCCCACTGCCTGATCTTTCTTTTGGCTTCATCTAGCTGTCGCCTGACCCGTGCCAGCTCAGCACTGTTTGGACTTGCACTTGAGGAAGCCGAAGGGCCAGAGTTCAGAATGGGGGATGGGCTAGGAGAGAAGCTGCCAGAAACAAAGTCCCAGATGCTCCCAGGGACGCCGTTCAAACCTGAGTTTAGGAGAGACAGGGATGATACAGCCCATGCTGCACCCAAGGCCTGAGGTGTCTGCAGGTGTTTCTGCCCCTCACCTGGCCACCCACCTTGGTACCCTGTAAGTCACTTGTTCATGACTGCTCAAGACTCAGCTCCAAGACTGCCTCCCCTAAATGAGGCCCAGTTGGCTCGGGAAGATCAGAGTGTGAACAGAAAATAGGTTCAGAGTTCCTAGCTCTAACAGTTCTCGTTATATAGCAGACCCTGGAGGTTCAGAAGAGCTCTAGTTCTGAGGTTACCTCATGTATGTTAATTATCAGTTAAAATACATCTGGAGATGGGCACATTTCTAAATAGAACAGATGTGAACAGCCTCTTAGTGGAAATATGAGAGCAGAAGACAGAGTCCTGCTGATCTGTCATACCAGCTCCCTCTCAGCCTGTATCATACAATGAATCCTAGACACTGTGCCTGTGGGGACCCCAAGGTACCTCCATGTATGCCCCACCCAGAGCCCTAAGTGAGCTGGCAAGCAAGAGGTTGTGATGTAGAGGAGGGCTGTGAGAATGCCCAGCTGTGGGTAGCCAGCTGTCCCAAGGTAACACGTCTATCATGTCTGTCCACTCATCTATGCCACATAGGCTGGAGGGGGTGGTGCCTCTCAAGACACAGAACTACGGAGGTGAGAAGCCCTGCAGTCAGGAATCCCCAAGACTAGACTGGACAGGACCTGTTTGAGGACCCAGAGCCGGCGGGGAGGGACCCACGCCCAGGCACGCACCTAAAGAGCTGTAAGATGAGGCTGCAGAGCCCAGCGTAGCCGGCTCCGACCGGAGGGGTGGTGGCTGCTGGGGGGGCGTCATAGCCGAGGAGACGAGTGGCCCCGACAGGGACTGGGAGAGCGAGCTGAGTGGGGAGGTGGACAGGGATGAGGACGAGTGCAAGGATGGCGAGCGGGGCAGGGAGCCCGGAATGGTGACGGGTGCTGAGCCTGCCAGCGACCTGGGACCTGGTGGGAGGAGGGAGGCTGAGTGAACAAGGGCAGGCGGGGTTTCTGCCATAGAGCCACTTGCCAATAAGCCTGTAGGTCAGTAACTAGGCAGCTAGACACCAGGGAAACCTAGGGGCAGGGTCACCTCAGAAGACACCAGAGGAACCAGGCCAGCAAGCAAGTACCACCCAGAGGGGTGTAGTTGTCAGGCAGCCCCAACTCAGGAGAGCCCTGGTAGTGGTCCTGGCAGAGCCAGGAACTCGCCACTAGCATGGTGCTCACAGAGCCACCAGGACTCTAAGATGGGTAGATTTCTTTTGAAACAGAGAAAATAACTTTCAGGATGAAGAAAATTATGTAATAATAGGAACTTCTCTCTATGCCACACAGCCGTAAAAATAATTTCTTGTGTTTCCTCATGAGAGGCCCCAGCCAAGTCTAAAGGGTTGCTTTGTCACAACAGAGGTAAACTGAGGAAGCAGCAGGAAACTGAGCCACACAGGCAGGTAGCAGAGGCAAGAAGGAGACTCCAAGAAGAGGATCCCAGCAGATGCTTCCCGCCCAACCCCTCCATTAAGCCAGGCAGCATGCACGAAGTTAAAGGTTCCACTGAGCTCAGTCAGCACTCTCACCTGTCAATCCAAGGTCCTGCTCTTCCAAGTCTTTATCTAAGGATGCGATATTTATGTCACTAAGATGGAGATCTAATGCAGAACCTGTAAGATAAACCTGGTGTTACCCACTCACCTCTCACCCAGCACGGACACAAAACCTCCTAGGAGGAATCCCTGACCCCATATCCACCAACACCCACCTAGCTAGAGCAAAAGAGTCCCCCTGCCAACCCACTGCAGCACCTACCTCTGCCTTCTCCTCCACAGCCAGAGTAAGTCATCTGAACAGCCCTGGCTGCACTCAGAGACAGTCCTGGCCCACAAACCTCCTCCTTCCTAGGTGTTGTTTTGTTTCGTTCTGCTGGTTTGCTTTTTGTTTCTCTGAGATAGGATCTCATGTAGCTCATGACTGTCTTCAACTCACTATGCGGCCAAGGGCAACCTGAACTTCTGACCCTCTTGTCCTCCACCTCCCAAGTGCTGGGATCATACAGGAATGTACCAGATGCCCAGCTTTGTCTCCTTTACTTCTAACCACTTGTTAAAATTTGACCAAGAAAATACATTCAACTATTAAAAATTTTACAGGAGGTCAATTCCAACAGGCAAATGGTTCTGAGGCCATTTTAGGCTGAAAACTAAGATAATGAACTTTGACACCTTGAGGACTTAAGGGAGACCAGGACCTCCACACTCAGCCCAGAAACAGTCTTCTTATCAAGGGCAGAGGTTGCTGGGTATGGTAGAATACACCTGGCATCCCAGTACTACAGAAGCTAAGGCAGGAGAATCACAGTTTGAGGCCAATTTGGTCTCCATAGTGAACTTCAGGAGGAGGATGAGACCAGGACATGCCTCCAACTCGCACAGCCAGAACAGGGCTGCCGTTCAGGGACCATGTAGTAGGGAAGTGTTGATGGCCTGCACAGCCAGAGGGGAGGGGGACAGGAGTCGGCTGTGGGACTATGCCTGTGAGTGGTGTCACATTCCCTTACAGTCACAGACACGTGGGGACCTGCACTGAGGAGCAATGAGACTGCAGTTGCCATGGCGACTACCGTCTCCACCCACTTTCCACTCTAACTTCACAGGGCATCAGCGCAGTCTATGCTGGATTCAGTCCTGGCCCCACTGCTGGCTAAGGCCCTCCAGTTCCCAAGAACTCTGAATTCAACTTCAAGATAACATACATACTGGGTATGGTGGCTTATGCCTGTAATCCCAATAAAAAAGATGCCACAGGTCACCATAAACTTCCCCTGAAGGACTTGGTCTTCTCCCCTTGCTGGATACAAAGGGCCTCTCTACAACAGGATGAAGTGCACAGGCTATAAGGAAACCTCTCTGTACCAGGTCAACATAAAACTCTAGAAGCCACTGTTTGCCTCCAACTGTCTAGCCTGTCACCACGTCCTCTGGGTCATGCCCATTAGGGACTTCATGTGAAACTGCTCAGTGTCACATAAGTGGCCAGCATACCCCTACTGCCCAAGGGTGAGTCTCTACCTAGCACAGAGCCACACACGTCTCAGCCAGGGTGAGAATTCGGGGAAACATGTCTACCATGAAGTAAAGGAGGCACTGGGTGGCAGAGGCCAGTGTACCAGAGCAATTCAAGGGTAGCTGCAACCGAGGAGTGGCCTGGAACGCAAATGACACCCTCATCAGTGAGAGACAGGGTGCCACTGCCACAGTCCCAGCTGCACTTCAGAGTTGTGGGGACCTGCATGGAGGCACACCAGAGCCCAACCCCAGTCATACCGTCCTTTCCTGGTCTCTGGTTCTCATTCTCAGCCTCATGGTGACCACCTGAGCCAAACACAGAACACACCTCTCCTGATGACTGGTTCTCAGGGGCTCCATGAGGAGTGGGCCGGACGCTCCTCGTTTCTGAGAAGAGCCTCATGGCTGTGTGACATCCATTATACTGATCCAGAGTGGACTGGCCTTTGGCTTACTTCTGTTGTTTCTAAATTTACCCCTAGAGCTGCTGGCACAATTGGATCCCAGCTCCCTCAGACCTACCCATGTCCCCCTCACTACTGGAGCTGTGAAAGGAACTACTCAGACAAGGCTCTCAAGAGGAATCTTCAGGGAACTGAGGCCAGGCTGCCAAAGCACCCAGTAGAAAACCTCCCCCCCTTGAACCACGTGGTCAAGGAACCAGAGCTTCACTCACTGCAAGGATCTCCGCCCTCCAGGAGGCCCCAGGTGAGAGAAATCTACAGGCAACCACTCTCAAATACAAGCCATTCCAATAAGGCTGCTGAGTGAGTGAGCAGGGCGGCAGCGCTGGCCAGGTCCTCAGACCTGGAACCCAGGGCTCCCGGCCTAGACACTTGACACCACGGACCCGACACTCTCAAGAACAGGGTTAATAAGAACCGCTCTCTTCTCAATCAGGCCTCTTCACCCCATCCAGTGAGGCTTAGGAAAGCAACAAGATACAGTATAGGCATGATGGTGCTGCCCCAGCACCTACTTCTGTAACCTCTGATGTTCTCGGGCCATGGGAACCAGGCACTGGTGTGATGACTGAAGAGAATCATGACAAGGAAAGAAAAACCAAGTTGCCAGGGGAAACTCCGCAATGAGAGTCCAAATGCAGAAGCAAATCAGGGCAAAGCAGGCCACTGTCCCAGTGCTGATGAATGGCACAGGCCTCCTGCTGCACAGATTTCCTGACTCCTGTGTGTCTCCCCATGCTGGACACCTGTCCCTGACTGAGCTTCTGAGGTCCTTCAGTACGTACGTCCCGTTATCTGAGCAACAGCTTTCAAACAGCCTGAGACAGAGAGATGTGGGTTTCTGGGCTTTCAGCTGACCAGGGACCATGGGTATCCTGGGCTTGTGGGGACTGAGGACCCCTACTGGGTAGTTTCAGCTCAGTTTATCTTCTTAGAGTCCTGAAGTTCAAAATCCAAGTGTGCAGACCTGCCTGCACTCTTTCTATTGGCTTAGGGATTATTGCTCTACCTCCTTGGGTGTCAGCTCTTCCTGGGTGTGTGGCTACATGGATCCTGACTGCCTCTAGTGCCACGATCCTGTTCTCTCTTGTGT
Source organism: Peromyscus attwateri (assembly GCA_902168425.1). Lineage (NCBI taxonomy): Eukaryota > Metazoa > Chordata > Mammalia > Rodentia > Cricetidae > Peromyscus > Peromyscus attwateri. The sequence goes on from CABHPP010099475.1 coordinate 52,091, forward strand.
GTCCATATTTCTTAGAAGGACACCATCACTGCGCATCAGGACCTACTCTAATGACATCATCTTAACTTGATGACAAAGATCTCATTTCCAAATGAGGACACATTCACAGATGTATCCTCCAATGGTGGTAATTGAACCTGAGCCTCGCAGTCTAGGCAAATGTTCTACCACTGAACTATATTCCCAGTCTAGATTCATCTTTTTGGGGGGATACAAATCAACCCACAACAAAGGGATCCCATCTGGAGACACTCCCTTGCCATGTCTGCCCCATGGCCTCCTGACCCTGCTCTCCACTCACAGAACGGCCTGTCTCTCGCTGGGAACGCACGCCAAACTGGGTTCAATGTGGTCAGGGCATCTGTCCCCAGTCCCTGCTCTTCTACTGCTGTCTCTGCTCAGTCTCCTAGCCCTCTCATTCTCATACCTCCTCAAGCCCCACTCTTTCCTCTGCCTTCTAGACTCTTCTGTCCAGCTCTGCCTCCTGCAAGGCACTTGTTTCTGCAGGGCTCCCTCTTCCCTGCTGAGCCTGCATCCCTGCACCCCATTCACACAGCCTCCCTCTGGGGGCCTTGAAGACTTTCCCAGCCTATATATAGTGGTTTCTGAAGCCCTATGGTAACAGGACCCCAGACCCTAGTAAGCCCCAAGATCTTAGCACAACTGATGCCATGACAGAGTGCCATTCAGGCCTTAAAACCCAGCACACAGGCAGCAAAATGAGAACAGAGACCTAACCCCCATCAAAGTCCATAGTCTGGGAAAGTCCCTAAGTGTACTAACCCCCTGCTTTCTGGCTTCTATAGTTCTGCTTCTGGCTAACTGTTCTTGCTAAATGAGACTTTCTATTGACTCAAACCCACGTCGGAGTCATCTTCTCTGGTGGATCCTCACAACACTACCTACTCCCTTTCTCTGTGCCCTAAATGGCTATCGCCCAGCACCACATCCTACTCCCAGTATCTCATCTCTCAGTCTGCTGGGGAAGGCAGGTGTCTCCCAAGAGCAGGCATGCTTCAGGGTCCCTTCTTCAATGACAACAAGCTAGGCACAGCTCTTTCTCTCTATCCCACACTAACTAAGACCCCAGACAGCTTTCACAGCTCCTGCCATCCATCCTCTGGCCATTCTTGTAGCTGCCTACCACTTGCAGGAACAATCCTGTCCCGTACTGTCCTGTATGGAGTTCTAGCTTCTCAAGCTTGAGACCCTGAGTGAGCTGGCCAAAGCTTCCTGGTGAGTCCCTGGCCACTGCCCTTCGTCATCATAACCCACTGCTGAGCATGTCCCACCAGTCCCAGATCTCACCAGCCTCCAAACCCTGTGTGCTGAACCAGTAAATCTGGACAGAGCTGGCAAAGCAGGAAGACTGAGGACATGCCCCCATCCTTCCACACAGCAACCTGCCCTATCCTGCCTCTGCTGGTCCCAGTGCAGAGGCCCCAACCCAGCCTTTACACCTGATCTGGAGCAGGGAGGCGACAGCCTGGAGAATTAAGTAAGGGACAGTTCCACTGCTCTTGCACCCCTGGCAAAGTTGCAAAAACTCACTCAAAGAACTAAGGAGCAAAGAAAGGCACAGAAGTGGGAACATGTGTTCCCTGGATGCTTCAATCTGGTCATGGTCTCTGTGGCTCAGCACAGAGTCCTAGGTGCAGAGGCAGCCTGGCACTACACAGCACATACAGCTCAGAGGGGCCAAGCTGGGACAGAACCATAATGCAATCAGTCCCAAACAGAAGCACAGGGGGTGAGCCACTGTCCTGGAGACCAGCAAAAGGTCAGCTAAAAGGTGCTACCTGGGGTGCCTCTGGGCCCTGTCAGCCCTATATCAGAGCCA
>CABHPP010099476.1:0-50978 GCA_902168425.1 Peromyscus attwateri
TGTAGACATAGTCCAAAATGTTTAGTCTGTTTTGACTGATTGTAATATCTTTGGACTCAAAGATAGGACATTTGCTCTAGTTTTTGTCAGAAATCCTCTACAAATCAACAACAGAAATCAGTCAGCCTTTGGCCCAAATGCTCAAGGCCTATGAGCTCCCTTCACTGAGGAAGACATTCCATTTTGTCTTTTGCTTTGGCATCCACTCAGCCCCAGCAGAGGAAAGCTCTGCCAGGAAATTAATTAGAAAAAGAAAAAAAAAACTCACAACAAACCTGCAAACACTTGAAATGAGTTTACCATTCCTAATATGAGGAAAAAGATCTCTGTTGACAATCAAGGTGTGCTCTACTCATATAAAAACAACACAATTGACTGGATGAACTGAATTCTGAATGTTGTGGGAAGATGGGTGCCCCATTTATTTATTTATTTTGCCAAATGGGGCATTGTATCCCCATTTTGAACATTTCCTAAGTAGCTAAATGTGATTCTGTTTGTCAGTGGAGCCCCAACCTTGCCTCCTTGTAACTAATACAGCCGTTTGTGCGTAATCCATGCACAGCCCTGCAGTTCCTTCAGAGTCCAGACTTTTGACTGATTCTGTAGATTATCTAGTAGACATTTCCTTTTCCTCACCTTATGAGTGTTGTGGGTAAACTGAACACTAAGCCTCCCTGGGTAACCTTGAAGAAAGCTTTGAACTGTGTAGTAATCACAGTCCATCATAATTGCCAGTGATCTCGGCCAAAACAAAGTATGACTTACAGTGACCAGAACTGATACATTCATAGGACCCAGAAATCACTTTCTTCTCCAAGGTCTCTTGGTTGGAGACAGAGTGCACAAGCTGAACACAGCAGTGGTGGAAAAAAGCATGAAGGGGTCTGTCAGTTCTCCTTTCCACCTCAAATCACACACAGAACTGGAGCCATCTTGTCACTTTCTGAATTCTCATTTGCAGATTTCAAACACATATTCAAACAGTTTACACCCACTGAGGTATGCAGCAGTGTAACTCCCATACAAGGTTTGACTTCCTGGAACGATCTTGAAAGGTAGAGCTAAAACCATTAACTTGCAAGAAATTATATATATATATTCAAAACTTAAGTGAAAAGTTCAGTGTTTTTTATATCTCTGGTTTGTAATTAATCACTCTTACATCCTTTTATAAAAAAAGATTCTCTTTTTAATTTACATATGAGAAACATTTTTGACCCCAACTGAGTTTAATGCAGAATGGAACTAACCTTTCCTTCTGGATATTGTCTAGTCTTTGAAAAAGCTACCTCTGAATTTTGTTTAAACTGGAGTTGCTGAGAGGTCTTCTGTTTCTTGACTAAACTTGGCAAGGGGACCCAAATTCTCATCAAGGTGTTGACTTAATTTAATACATTAAGGATGTAGAGAATAATGGATAATGGTTCATCAGAGCAATTTTATAAACTTCCAAGATAGAAAAGATACATTTTATATGCATATGTACGTGTGTGTGTGTGTTTAATGTGTCTATCGTATGTATGATTATGTGTGTGTGGGGGGAGAAGAGCATGAACACATGGGTGCACGTGTGTAAGTCAGAAGACAGCTTTGGATGTGGATGTTGGTCCCTGTCTGTCTCCTTGTTTGAGACACAGACCTTGATCTTCCTCTGTAATGATAGGCTACTTAAGTCAAGAGCTTCAGGGGATTCTCCAATTTCCACTGCCTATTTCACTGTAAGATGCAGTAGGCAGACACAGTCTACTGTATTCAGCTTTATATGAATTCATAAGATCTGAACTCCTGCCCTCCTGCTTGCCCAGCCAGCACTCTATCCACTGATCCATCTCTTCCACCCCAAATTGTGTATTTTTATCTAGTAGTATGTATAAAAATCCTGCAAATTGCAGAATATCTATACAGCTTCTAAACACAATACTGATTCTAGTGACAATAGATTTGTATGGACAGAGAAGTGGGAAAAAGTTTGTTGGTGATCTTCAAATATATGCAGTTTCACAGACTTAGATATAAATCTAAGTTGTTATATAGACCCAAGAAGTCACAAAAGGATGGATTCCCATGAATTATCAACTTGGTGATACTTGGATTATATTTTCCAGGATAGACAGACAAGAAGCATCCCTACTTAACATATTCACTAACAATCAACTTAACTATGTAGTCTGGAAATTTCTTTTCTTCTCTCTCTCATGAAATTGTTTTATTTCCATGATTTGTCATGTCAGGGAGGTGTCCTGCATATGTTAAAACATTCTCAGATTTAATGATTTTTTTTTCCAGGTCAAGTTACACCAGGGATAGGGGCTCTGATCTGAGTGAGCCTTAGTGAGCAGGAGTTAGCTATTTTCATTGACTTTCCCAGTAGCATTCAGTCCTCTCTGACCTATCCCTCTGCTTTTTATTTGCATTCTAGTCAGGCTTAAAGAGAGTTGATTGCCTGTCCTGTATTGCCTCTTGCACAGTGTTGATTTAGTGGTAACCCCGGGCTATATAATTCATCTGCTCCTGTGCCCTGTAAAGGCTTGGCTTATATGGTGTACGTACTGAATAGCTTTCTAGTAACTTTAGTCCTAGGTCAATAAGAGCAGCAGAGGCAAATCCTTGCTCAAGAGATGTTCCCAGTATAGTGGTAATTCTAGTGATAGCTGATTATATGAGGTAGACCATTGGTGGTGGTTGTTATTGTTTTCGAGACAGGGTTTCTCTGTCTAGCCCTGGTTGTCCTGGAACTCACTCTGTAGACCAGGTTGACCTAGAACTCACAGAGGTCTGCCTGCTTTTGCCTTCTGAGTGCTGGGATTAAAGGTGTACACCCACCATTGACTGGTGGTAGATCATTTTCTACATGGTGTGATTTGGGGGTAGACTATAGAGAATGTTATTATATGGAATGAAACATATAATGGGATTGATATTTGAACAAGCACTTGTGTGTATGTGTGTTCTGTATGGTCCATATATACTTATAGATAATATGGAGACTTATTTATAACAGCCATATTTTTGGGTTTGAATCAGTGAATTTATTAAGCATGTAGTAAGGAAAAATAAAAGAATGAACAGCAAGTGGCAGATTAAAGAAGCAGATAGATAGTAAAACATCATCAAATTAGGCACTCAAAACATCTTACAGAAGGCAACTAGGCAGTCAGCTGGAGTTCCTGATAGACAGAGTCCTGGACAGAGCAAAGTATTCACTTGGGTGATACATACAAGTAAAAGAATAAATAACAGAAGACAGAGATGACATCATCAACTCGGGTGTTAACACCATCTAGCAGAATCACCCTGGTGAAGTTCGGGGCATCCACTGGAGTTCTCCATTAAGATTTTACTCTATGATTGAGCTTCTCATGGCTGAACTTCCAGTTTCTTTTTCCCACTATAGGTACATGTATATCATGGAACAAACAACAGTAATACCTGTTGGAAATGGTTTATTTTCTAGCTATTGTCAAGGTCATGATGGTTTTACTCTTAAGCTGTCTTCATGTTCTCTTCCCTCCCTGTCACAAAGTTAGGGCTGCCAGCTTGTACCCAGACAAGAGACTTTGGAGGCAATTTGACACAACCATGTTTGATCCTGAAATAAGTAACTACAAATCACTTCCCGAGCCAACTTCTCAGTGATTTAAAACAGCAAGTGACAATTTACTAATATAATGGACATATCCATTTAATCACTTCTCAGCTTTTTGACTGAGACTAGGTTTAATATCTGTTCTTATCAGTTTAATATGCATGTCTATTTATTTCTCCACACAAGTGGTAAGAAAATAGGCTCAGGGGGGTCTTATAGGTCGAATGGATGTGTTTCCCCTATTTGTTGAAGGCCTCAAAGCCAGCATCTTTGCTTACAGTTAGAAAGTAGTTACACGCCCACGAGATCATAAGAGTGGGGCCTGATCCTGTGAGTTTAGCATTCTTTTTTTTTTTTTTTGGTTTTTTGAGACAGGGTTTCTCTGTGTAGCTTTGAGCCTTTTCTGGAACTCACTTGGTAGTCCAGGCTGGTAGTCCAGTCTCGAACTCACAGAGATCCTCCTGGCTCTGCCTCCTGAGTGCTGGGATTAAAGACATGCGCCACCACCACCCGGCGAGATTAGCATTCTTAAAAGAAGAAATGCTAGAGTCTCCCTCCCCCAACCTTGTAAGGACTCAGAGGAATGGCTTCTTCTTCAGAACCTGCCCTGCCCTGACCTGTCCATAAAACTAGCTCATGGAACTCTTAGATTATAAATCTCTGTTTTTTAATCCCACCCAACATGGGGCATTTTGTTACAGAATCCAGAGTGGAATAACATAAGTATTAGGGCACATTACAAAGAAAACACAAGTAGGACATGACAGAGATTGGAATTTAAGTTTGATGTCCGAGCTGGTAGCATTCTCCTACTTGATTGATTTTTCCATAAGATTTCATTTCTCTGCATCTGTTAGAACAGGCTAGGTTATATTGTATTAACAAATTGCCCCTGACCACAGTGGCTGACGTACCACCTAATAGCCACTCTGGGTCATGAGGAGTCCATAATCTGTGTCTCCTTGATCAGGGACCCAAGCTAATGTGATTGTGTCATGATACAAAGAAATAAAGGAGTTCCTCTCAAATTATGTGTTTTTGTCAAATTTCTATCTAAAATGGTTCCACGCATCTTAAAAATATATTTATTATATTTAAGCCAGGCGTGGTGACACACACCTTTAAATTGAACACTTAGGATGCAGAGGCAGGAGGATTTCTATGAGTTTGATGTTAGTTTTCTCTACATGGTGAATTCTGTCTAGGTCATCCAGGGCTACATAATGAGAGTCTGTCTCACTATGTAGAAAAAAGGTTTCTCTTATTTATATTTGTGTGGAAATACCATCGTGTGTGTATGTGAAAGTCAGAAGAAAACTTGCAGAAGTCATATCTCTCCTCCTACCATGTGGACCCCAGGGATAAAACTGAGGCCATCAGGATTGGCAGGAAGAGCCATTATTATCTGAGTCATCTTGTGGCCCTTTATAGACTAGATCCATTGTTTGGGTTACTCTGGGAGATTTTCTGATTCTATCACATAATTCCTGGCAGACAAAGGCAGAAATTTTATATAAAGTCTCAGGGAAGTTACAGAAGAACTGAGATACCACCACTCACTTTTCCTACTTTCTTTTCCTCTCCCTGTAGTGTCATGCCTTCATAAAATTGCAATCTTTCAAATGCAACTGCTCTACCCCTAAGCTACATCCCCAGCCCTGCCTAAGAAAATGTCAACTGTATTTTTTTCCAAACCCTTGACAGTGCTAAGCATTATTTAAAACTGCCAATCTGAAAGGTGAAATTAGAGGGTATGCTTACATTCAGAGGGAAGACATCCATTCTGTTGCAGAACTCATTATAGGATCATGAGGTGTTATTTTTAGATCAAGATCTTTCCAAATAAGACATGTAATCAGATAGTTCATTGCCATCTTATCCCCTGGAGAAACCAAATGCCTTTCACCAGGAAGGACAACACAGATGCTGGCATCTCACCAGGTCACGCCTTGGTGCAGCATTTCTAATCTGGATATTGTATCTGCTGTGCAGTACTCACTTCCTTGTCAATGGAACTCTGGTATGGGAGTAGATAATACTGGTGTTCTGAGTTGTGGCCTGCTGATGTGAAGAGAGGAAACGATACTTGCTTTCTGTGCAGTGGTTAATGTTGACTGTCACCTTGACAGGGTCTAGAATCTGCTATTAACCTCTTGGCATGTCTGTGAGGGAGTTTCTAGGTCAGGTTAACTGAGATTACTCCTCTCTAATTATAAGCGGCATCAATCCGAGGTCTGGAATTCTCTATCAAATAACAATGAAAAAGAAAATAAACAAGAGCAACCACGTCTCTTTACTTCCTGTCCAGCTGTCTTAAGTTCCTGCAACCAGGACTTACCTGCCTATGAACCAGAACAAGCATTTCCTCTGTTGTTACTTTGTCATGTATATTTTTACAGCAAGAAAAAGAGTAACTAGTGTGCTATTTTACAACTTGCCAGGATCTAAGATGGATCTAGATGTCTAATTTTGGGTGAATTTATTTATTTCCCTACTGTTCATTTTCATTTGAAAATATTCTCTTAAAACGTTTTACCTATGCCTTTAATCAGCACAATAAGCTGTAGAAGGCTCTAAGGATTGTCTCTCTCACTAGTTGTTCATATTTTTTTTCCATTTTCTATTCATGTTTTATTTGCACAATAAAGTCTCTCACAGAGTTGCATTCTTTTACGTTGCATTTGTTTAACTCTGTGAACCTATGTTCCCTTGTCTGTCTAAAACACCTGATGGTCTAATAAAGAGCTGAATGGCCAATAGCAAAGCAGGAGGAAGGATAGGTGTGGCTGGCAGGCTGAGAAAATAAATAGAAGGAGAAAAGGGGGAAAAAGAAGAAAGAGTGAGAGATCAAGGAGCGAGAAAAGAAGGGACCAGCCACCCAACCACACAGCCAGCCACAGATTAAGAGTGAAAGTAAGATATACAGAAGTAAGAAAAGAAAAAAGGCCAGAGGCAAAAGGTAGAGGGGATAATTTAAAGTTAAGAAAAGCTGGCAAGAAACAAGCCAAGCTAAAGTTGAGCATTTATGATTAAGAATAAGCCTTGTGGTGTGATTTATTTGTGAGTTAGATGTCAGGCCACCAAAAGAGCCAAAGAACAAAAACAACCAAGAACACAACTTTTGATATTATAGCAAAGGAAAATCACACACAGGCTATTCAAAGATGTTTCATAACGTCTCCTTTACTTTTTAAAAATTATGTTAATATTTTTTATCTGTTAGTTACTCTTTCACAAGGTAAGACTTTGTGAGAGAAAAAAAGGTGAGATGTGCAGGTTTAAATTGCCTCAGCTTCATTTGTGTGGCATGTTGTATTGGTACATGGCCTTTAGAAAGTCTGTGTGACTGTTCTGCTAACCTTATATGGCTTGTTATCCGTTTCCTCTTCTCTCATTTTAAAATACAAAGTATTAACCATAAGTTTCTTTCCTTCTAGATACAAACAGTTATCTTGCATAATATCACCCTGAAGATTAAAGGTTACTTTTGGAAAGTCAGCAATATCAGTGGTTGTCCTTTAACAAGAAAAGAAGTGTCATGTTTTCAACAAATTTAGTTTGTAGCTCCCTTTCAGGATATTATGGCTTTAAGACAATGAGACCCAATGGAAATGTTTGTAAAGACCATCTTGATCTGGAATCAAGAGGAATTGGGGGAAAGGCCAGGAACCAGCACTATAGCCTAGAAGAAATCATATTTCTGTATGACTGTATTAGTCAGGGTTCTCTAGAGGAACAGAACTAAACACACACACACACACACACACACACACACACACACACACATATACACACACATACACTGTTAAAGGAGATGTACTTTTCATAGGTTAACATAGTTAGAGCTTGGTAGTCTAACAGTGGCTATTTGCACACAGAAGAATCTATCAATGAATCTGGGCGCTTCAGCTTCCCATTTGATGCTGATAGCCTGGAAGATTCCTAGGGAGCTGCTGGTCTTCAGTAACTGTTGGAAGAGTGGAGAATCTCGAGTCTGAAGTCAATGGAAAATAGTAGTAGTAGCAGCAACAGAGAGAGATGCACTCACCAACAAGCTGTGAGGGCAGCAAACAGCACTGACTCTTTTCTAGACCTCTTTATATGTGTGTCTTCTTCCAACAGTGAGGGACTATCTTCTCTATTCAGTTAATACTTCCTGGAAATGCTCTAATGCACCTGTCCAAAGGCATATTTTTAGTTGATTCAGGTCACATAAAGTTGACCTTCAAGTTTAACAAAGATCACACAGATATTCAAAGGTGTTTCCTGTTGTTTCTTGGACTTTCCAAATAATCTTTACTAGTTTGTAACAATCTAGTCCTATTGATATTGCTCATTTTTGTTGTATTTGAAAGCTAACTATCAAATTTACAGCTGTTTATCTGAGTATAGCATCCCTTTGTCCTCTGGTAGTTTTTAAGCCTTTCTTCTGACTTTGGTTTTCAGTTGTTGAACCATGCTCTAACCAAGAATGTGTTTCCTTGACCTCACCCTTTGGAGTATTCCACACTGTGATAGTTAATCTTGATTGACAACTTAGCTGGATCTGCACTCGCCTGGAGACACATCTCTTCAAGTTTCTCTAGGGAATTTCCAATGGGCTGGTATCCAGACTGAATAAAAAGGGGTAAAGGAGAAGGCCAGATGATGCCATAATTTCCCGCTTGCTGTTTTCTAATTCTCATAGATACAAGCAATTCCCCCAGCCTTATGCTCCTGCAGCCACAGATGAGACTGCTCTCCTTACAGTGCCTTCTCTGTGGTGGTGAACTGCTTTCCTCTCAATTGAGAGCCTTTCCTCCATCAAGTTGTTGAAGCCAGATGTTTTAGCATAGCAATGAGCCAAGGAACAAACACCCTCCCCCACCTCCCCATTAGTAGATTAAAACCTTTTCATCTAAGAATAAAGCAAGCATATTTTCATCATCATAGAAGTTTAATGAAAAATTTTTAGTTATAATATCGATTCTCAGACATATTGGACAGGATCCTTGACACTCTTAATTTTTAGGACCCCAAAGAAGTATTATTTGTATAAATTTAAAATGTAGGTATTAGTCATGTTAGAAAATAAATTACATGAACTTTAAATTACAAGAGGCTCAAGCACACTTCAATCAACCATCAAAGTGATGACATTGTTATGCGCTGGCTATATTTTTATGTCAGTTTGACATAGAATAGGATCATATGGGAAGAAGGAATTTGAGAGAAAGCTTTCATCCTATTGGCCTGTAGGTAAGTCTGTGGTGCATTTTCTTCATTAATATTTGATGTGGGAGTGTCCGTCTCACTGTCGGTGGTACAACCTGTGGAAAGGAGGTCAAATGTTATGTAAAAAGCATTGTGAGCAATCCATGGGTAGGAAGACAATAAGTAGCAGGAGCAGTTCTCCATGATTTCTGCCCCTAAGTTCTTGCTTCTACTCCTGTTTTGAATTCCCCTCATGATAGATTGTGATCAAGAAATGTAAGCCAAATATACCCTTTACTCCACTAGTTATTTTTGGCCATTAAAATATTTTAGATTTACTTATCTTATTTCATGGGCATGGATATGAATGTTTTGTGTGCAGGAACAAATGTGTACCATGTGATGCCCGGTGCCTGTAGAGGTCAGAAGAGGCATCAGTTTCCCTGGGAGTAGGGTTACACTTGGTTGTGAGGTACCATGTCTGTGCTGGGAACCAAACTCAGTTCCTTGGCAATAGCAACAACTTCTGATAGTCACTGAACCATCTCTCTAGACCCTTGATCATGGTTTTTATCACAGCCATAGAAGTGCAAACTAGGATAGCTCATGTGCCAAGTAGCCACCAGAAAAGTCTGTTATAAGCTGGAAAGAGAAGAAGAGCATAAAAAGCTAAGAATTCCTTAGCATTGCCATAAAAACTCTTCCCTTCATGTCTCTGAATATCTTCAGGAGATTCTGAGCAGTCATTGCCTGCACTTGGGAAACAGTGAACCACAACCTGTGTAGACTCTTTAGCAACTTTGTTCTGAAAGGGAGGAATTAATGCCAAGAGGTCTAGAAAACTCTGTAACTGCATCTCCTCTTCATCTTATGCAGGTACATAGTATGGCACTCTTGACTACCTTTCCATAAAAGAGTCATCACCCTAGTCCATATTAGCCTTCTTTCTGATCGACATAGATCTGACTGGTGGTTGGTGTTAGTTCAATGCCTAGAGATACGAGTACAGCTTAATCGAACACCCAGGAAAAGCAGGCAATAGAAAGACTCAAAACCATCACTTTGTGATAGGGTTGGTCTCAACTGGTGTGCCACACTGGCGCCCTGTTGTAAGTTCTAACAGGTTGGTTAGGAAAGTACAAATCAGACTGATCCCTAAGAGGCAAACAGACAAGGGAAAAGGGCTAAAGGTAGATTGATGTACTTTTCACTTAAACACTTAAGATGGCTGATTTCCAGACTTTTCTTCTTCTCTAGGACCTGGCCTTGGTAGCCTGACTTGGCAATCCTTATTAGAGGGAACTGATCTGCTGGACATTCAAGTTTTGCACTGGAAGGTTTCTGTGGTGAGAAACAATCTGCTTCCCTGTCTTTGTCTGGATCATTCAGTCCCCTGTGAATGAACAAACCAGCCAGTTCTGAGGGATAAAGGGAACTCAGCCAACCCCCAAACATATAAAAGCACAGACCTAGCAGACTCAGATGCCGTCTTGGCCACCTTTTCGACCCAGGGAGCCTATCTCCTTCTGCACTTTTCCATATGTTATGCTTCTGCATTCAATAAAATGTAAGTGCTAATTTTTTGCTTTTCCTGCCTTCTTTATCCTTTAAATCTGCAGAGAAAATTAATTAATTCCTACAGATCTGGAAGGCCTCACTATGATGGCCTCAGATTCATGTTACATTGTAACTGTCTTGGGAAGATTGAGACACATGAACTTATAACATACCTGAAAGCTTTCTACACTTTAGGCCCTTTGACTTCCAGAGTAGATGTCAACAACTCTCCTCTCCCAATAACTTTATATCCCCCCCTTGCATATTACCTCTTGCTGCATCCTACTAGGATGCAATCCCACTAGGATTCCAATAAAGACTCGAAAAGGTTTTGGATGGTGTTCGAGAGTTCTTTAGAATGGTTATTTTCTTGGACAGATAGACAGAGAGGCAATAGCATGGTAGGAGTTCTGAGAAGGGTTTAGGCTTGTCAACAGACATAGGCAGGGTGGTACAGTCTCTAATAAAAGGAACAACAGTCCACATGACAGAAGAGGGTCTTATACTTATCTCTGAGGAAGAAGGAGGTTTCACAGTGCAAGATTCTCTGATTTCAAGCAAAAGTCAGGGAAAGAGGAGAATAATAGATGTGTGGTCACCAAAATCCCTTTTGACTTTGATGTAAACTCAAAACTTCACTGGGTAAGAGAAGCTGGCTCCAGGAAGTCTGTAAGCTAGGAACTCACAGACAATGCCTCAGGAGCTTGCCTGTATATCTAAGAGGAAAATGGCTGCAACAGATATTGGGGCCTAACCAGTAACTGGATTTCTAACATTACATTCTTATGGTCTCTTCATTCTCTCTGCATCGAAAGTTAACTATTTTAGTGTTAGAGAGAAGGCTTCTCAGTAAAAAGCACTGGCTGCTCTTTCAGGAGTCCCATGTTGGCTTCCTAGCACCTACATGGTGGTCACAACTGTCTGCAACTCCAGTACCAGAGGAACCGATGCCCTCTTCTGGACTCTGTGTGTACCAGGCATGTCCATGTGCACAGACATACAAACAGGCACTCACTCATGGAGGTAAAACAAAATTTTCTTTTAAAAAAGTTATCTATTTTAGCCCTACCTTTTTAGACCATACTCAAATCTGAATGTTCATGTATTTAAGAGTATTAATCCTCAGTGTTACTTGGACCTAGGTAGCAGCCTCTTACGTCTCATAGGTACAGCAGAAGGCTTCAGTAGACATCTGTTTCTAGTTTTAAAAAGAGCCCCACTGTGTATGAGTTACGCCGAAGGATCCAAGGTAAGAGTAGTTTGGGTCCTGTGATTTGGGCAAAATGAATAGCACTACCAACAAGTTTCTGAGTGAAGGAATAGAAAGGACATGGGAAATTTGGGTGCAACTCCCGATTCTGCCACTAAATGCCTAAACATGCTTAAATTCAATGTGTAAATCACTTCTGCAAGGATGCTTTGAACTGACCTATAAAAGGAACTCTTCACTGGTTAAAAAGCCAGTGGTGAGGTTTAATATGCTATTGCTTCTATTTTATGACAGGGTGCCGTTATCCTCAGCCTACAGTCTCTGTGTATCTGCGTTGCCAGTTCTATGTAGATCATCTGCCCTTGACCTGTTCTTGCTTCATTTTTTAGTTAGTTCTTCCCTTCCAAATACAAACAGAAGCTCTCCTGACTAAGTTTGCACTTAGGAGTAGGGCTTTCAAAACAAAATCAGCTATCACAAAGGTTGTCCTTGAACAAGAAGAAATGTCTTCTGCCTTTGTCTAATTTAGTTCTTTACTCCTTTTCAGAGTATTAGGACTTCAAGATAATGAGATCCAATGGGAAAAATAATGATAGTTCAAGCTTGGCATGGCCTCAAGAGATAGAGGGTGGAGTGAGGAGAGAGACTGAGAACCAAGTTTGCAATAAGGAAGAAAGCATGTCCAAAGGATTCAATGATGTTTCTTTCACATCTTCTTCCCAGCCACAAAAACATTTTCATTTTTCTTGCATTATAAAGTTCCAAATGTCTGAGTGGGGCATGTTTGTGTAGTGTGTGTGTGTGTGTGTGTGTGTGTGTGTGTGTGTGTGTGTGTGTGTGTGTATATGCATGTGTGTATGTGTGTGTATATGTGTGAAGGCTAGATGCCAATGGCTAGGTTTGCCTCCATGGCTCCTATGCTAGGGTTAAAGATGCACACAATCATGCTCAGTTTTAACGTGAGTTCCAGGTATCTGAGTGCAGTATTTACATTTTCCTGGCAGATACTTTACTACACCAAGTACCATAAAGTTCCAGCTTCAGTGGTATTTATCTATCCATGTTTTTGTTATTTAAAAGTTAACCAAGAGCCCTACTTTTGCTTAGTTGAAAGTACAATGTCTTGTTCCCTCAGGCTTATCTTTTGTTTGTAGCAGATAATTCATGTCATGTCTAGCTCTGATTTTCTTTCTTTCTTTCCTTCTTCCTTCCTTCCTTCCTTCCTTCCTTCCTTCCTTCCTTTCTTTCTTTCTTTCTTTCTTTCTTTCTTTCTTTTACTTCCTTCGTCCTTCCTTCCTTCCTTCCTTCCTTCCTTCCTTCCTTCCTTCCTTCCTTCCTTCTCCCCTCCCTCATCTCTTTCTTTCTGTTTATTCTCTTTAAGAATTCTAGTAGCTTTTAAAGCTTTATATATCATTTTTATGTGTATGTGTGTAACTGCTCAAATTTGTGTGCACCATATGCATACAGGAGTCCTCAGAGGCCAGAAGAGGGCATTGGATCCCTGGAACTGGAGCTATAGGAAGTTATAAGCTGAAACGTGGATGCTGAGAATTGAAATCAGGTCCTCAACATTAGCAAGTGATTCAACCACTGAGCTATCTCTCAAATCTTTAACTTGATGTCTCTCATCTTTTAGAAAATTCTTTATCATTATTTCCTCAAATATTTCATGTGCTTATTCTGTTTTTGCCTTGTGAGCCTCTACTTACATTTACATCATATTGTTTCACCTTGTCCTGAATTTTCCTTAATTTTCTGAGG
Organism: Peromyscus attwateri; assembly: GCA_902168425.1. Lineage (NCBI taxonomy): Eukaryota > Metazoa > Chordata > Mammalia > Rodentia > Cricetidae > Peromyscus > Peromyscus attwateri. The sequence goes on from CABHPP010099476.1 coordinate 13,311, forward strand.
TAGTATTTTATTAAAACATCACCCATATCAACATTACATTTCCTTGTGTTCAGTCTGCTTTTGTATACATTTACTGAGATGTTAATTTTGGTTATTATACTCCCCAAACTCATGTTGTTCTTCCTCTTATTTCCATCCTATTTTTGAAGGTAAATCTGCACTATAAGAGAAGTTTTAGCATGCATGTTAGCCATCTGGGTCAACTCACTGGCCCTAACCGCAGTGATTCTGGATTAGAATTTATGGTGTGAAACCAAGATATATGCATTGACCAAATACCATGTTTATTTGAGCTACAGATCTTCAAAACAACAGGGCTCAATAATGTTAACATGGCAATCACAGAATACATGTTGTGGAGAGAATAATTAATTGCCTGGGATTGGATGTAAAGTCTCTTTAAAACATCTTCTCAAACTCACACTCAATTTGATGGTATAATGCCCTGACCATTAACTTACATTTCACCCTTGCCTGCATATCACCTACTGTGCAATTATAATATGTAGAGCAGGCTACATTATCAATATGCATGACCTATCAAATGGTAGACAAGGTGAACCAGCTAATATCCCTAAGAGGAATTTTCATTTTGCATATCATGACTTTTATCTTAATATTATATTGATATTCAGTAATGTTGGGTAAGCAACATTTGATTCTGCCAATTGCAGCTTGATCTCATGCTTTCAACAGGACTAATGTAACAGAATTTTGAGTATTTGCATGTGCAAGGTCAGTAGTTACCTCACATTTTACCATGACCAAATTAAAGAGAGAAGAGGGTAAAAAGCAAATTAGATTTTCAAACCAGGAGGTATGGGGATTTTTCTAAAGAACACCTAAAGACAACCTCTGTGTCTGGACACAGAAAGGATCAAAGCTAGTAGAATTATTATCAGAGAATTCATGCACAAGTATTTTACTTCAGTTACCTCAGTGTTCTAATGAAAGCATCCTGGGGACACCTGTGAACCAGGTAATTAACTTCATGTCCTTATTTCCCCTAAGTGTGTTCACAGATGCTTAACCACAAGTCTTATCGAAGGTTCTCATTTTTGAAATATAAAGAGAATTTCCTGTCTCAATGTACCTGGAGCTTTGGACTTCACATCCCTGTCATCCCTCAAATTTCTCAGGCTATAATGACAATCTCTTCCCTCTGGATGTTTAGCTTTAAGTGACTTCCTTGATAAATTTTACTCTTAGATTTTGACTTCAGCATAGTCAAGGCCAACTGTACCCCTAGAAAAATTCACCATCTCCAACTCTAAAATTTGGTCAGGTTATTGAAAAATTTCTAGGCTTTAGTTCTTTCACCACAGGAATGTATACATTTATACTGCATGAGTTATTATGAAAGATGAAGAATGAACTTAAGGTTTGCTCAGTCTCATGCCTGGTGCTGTAACGTAGTCAACTACTGGTGGATGGAGAAGTCACAGATCCTAGAGGAGAACCTACTACTGCTATTTTCCTTCTAAATACTTATGACTACATCCACAAATAAGTACAGCTCTCACCTCTAACCAGAAAAGCTTTTTTTTTTCCAGCAGGAAGAGGCTAGTATAGATATCCACAACCAATCAAATGCAGAGAGTAAATAACCATGACATGCCAAGTCTGAATTAGTACATCTAAAAAACAATCCCTCCATTGAGGAAGTGGGGCTAGAAAAAGTGTAAGAACTGGAGGACCAGGATGTCTGCTGCAAGATAGTGTCTTCTAGACATGACAAGCATGCTGAACTCATGAACTCTCAAAAATATGGTTGCCTAAAAACAACCTGCATAATAACCACACCAGTCAACATGCCAACAGTGATGGGGGAAATTTCACAAGGCCTCACCCCTAGATGAAAAATTATAGGTAAACAGTGGCTACTGAGAGGTAGAAGCAACTTTCTTTGGGAATGAGACCCCTGGTAGGTTATACTATCCCAAATGATCAGCCCTAAATGCTTGTGCACATGAGCTATACTAAATGTGCTCAGTAGAACATATACATATATGTATATGTTTATTTATATTGAGAGTGAATTTTTGCTTTCTTTGTCCATGAAGATACTCAAAATGTCTTTCATATATATGTGTGCATATATATGTGTGTGTGTGTGTGTGTGTGTGTGTGTGTGTGTGTACATATATGCTATAAATATAGTCAAAATCTAGAGAATAAGTGACCACGACATGCCAAGCCCCAACTAGTACATCTAAAGAACAATTCCTACATCTAAGGCTCAGGGAATGTAAAGCAAGTGGGGCCAGAAAGATTTTAAGAGCCAGAGATCAGGATGCATATAAATATGTGTGAATCTACACATACATATACATATACATATATATGTAAAACAATAAAAGTTATAGAAGAGATCATGAATCTGAGAGTGTGTGGAGGTAAGGGAGTACTTAGAAGGGCGAGAAGAAAAGATGGAAATGATGTAAATACAACATACTCATGTATAAAATCTTCAAAAATGTATCTTAAAAAATGAAGCATGAGCTCTAAAGATAACACCATTAAAAGGAACTCATTAAGAAACTGTTTGTATAGGAGTTCAAAATGAGTTTTGTTCATGAGTTTTCCTGATGAAGGTCATACTCTACTTGAGTGACATTTTATTTGATTCAGTACACCATGAGAGAGTGTCTTGCTATATTACTCAGGTTGGCCTCAAATATGTTATCTTCTATAGCTGGAGTTTTCTCCAGTCACACCTGGGCCCACAGCCACTCAGACCCAAGTAAACACACAGAGACTTATATTACTTATAAACTGTGTGGCCATGGCAGACTTCTTGCTATCTAGTTCTTATACCTTAATAACCCATTTCTATTAATCTGTAAGTTGCCACATGGCTTGTGGCTTACTGGTAATTTTATATCTTGCTTCCTCTGTGTCTGGCTGGTAACTCCTGACTCTGCCTTCCTGTTCCCAGATTTCTCCTCTCTGCTTATCCCGCCTATACTATACTTCCTTCCTGGCTACTGGCCAATCAGCGTTTTATTTATCAACCAAATCAGATCAACACATTCACAGCATACAGAGCAATATTCACAGCAGTCTTCCTCTGTCTCTCTCCTCCTTCTGACTGCTATGATTACAGTCATGTCCTATCAAGCTCAGGTCTTTGATTCCTTGTAGATGCTTCTTGGCTAGTGTGAGCCAGCCAGGCTTTGTTCCTTACCCATTTACTTTCTCTCTGTATAAAGAGCCTGTAGAGCCCACTGATGCTGTGTCTGGAACCAGGACCAACTGGACATGTTATTCTCTACACAGCAGCAATCACTGTATTTTGGGTCTACAAGTCCACAAATAACTTGTAGAAAAAGTCTTTTTCTTTTTTTGTGAATCTTATGCTTTATCCACACTGGAAGACTTTTTGGTAACCAGTTCTTGGGTGTCTAATTGTATTTCTGTCCCTTTAGCACTATCAAAAATCTCTAAGAAAGCAAAGTAACAAAAATATTTTTCCAATTGGTCATATTTGATAATCCAATCATTGAATTTAGAAATCTTGAATGTTGAATCCTAATATTGTCATTTTGTAGTTGTATACCCTAGGGCAGACTGGTGTGAATTTGTGATGCTTTCACAAAGAAGGCATAGAATCATGCATGAAAATATATTTGCAGAGGAGAGAGGTGTTTTCTATGTTCATTTTTAAGTGGGTTAGATATTTTTTTTAAGAGAACTACAGTGGCATCAGAAATGAAACATGGACAGGAGGTCTGCACTAAGTATCCAATCCAGTGTTTTTGTTTTACTTTATTGTTTTATTATCACCTTTTTTGAAAACAGATTCTTCTCTCATACAATATATCCCAACCAAAATTGCATCTCCTTCTACTCCTTCCAGGTCCCCATCTACCCCCATCTCCCCCAGATCTATCCCCCCCTACCTTTCCTCTTGAGAAAAGACCATGCCTCCAAGAGATGACAGCCAAAGAAGACAAAACAAGATAGAATAAGACAGGACTAAAGCCTTCATATCAAGGTTGGATAAGGCAACTCAATACAAAGAAAAGAGTCCTAAGAGTAGGCAAAAGAGTCAGAGATACACCTATTCTCACTGTTAGGAGTCTCACAAAAACACCAAATTAACTGCAATAACATATCCATAGAGGATCTGGCACAGCCCCATGCAGGGATAATAGGGGAGAAGGAAATAATGTAATATAATCTCAAAAAATAAAAATAATAAGCTAAAACCTTTTGATAAGAAGAAAAGGCCATACTTTTGAAAGTTGGTCTTTGCTCTTTTTCCTGTTCAGTTTACAGAAGTTGGTTAGATTGTCATAAACAAGGGAGGCAAACTCTCTGGATGTGTAATTAAATACTGACAACATTTTGCTTCTGGTGTGATTTTTGTCTTGCTTTGGCCCATCTACTATATATTAGGAGGGTCACTCCATATAATGTGTGCTTTATTTAAACCCATCAAACTCTTCATGTCCATCTTCCTGTGACACTATCTTGACACCATGCAGCACATAGTCTTGGGTTCAGAGACTCCAGGTCCCTCCTTAAGGTTCACCCAAAGAAACCAAATCCTTAAGAGTTTTTACTCAGAGATTCCATTTGCTCCTGGAGGCTTTTACTTGTGAATATAGAAAGAGAGAGTTTGTACACATTTTTTTCAGACAATCAAAACATATTTTCCTGTGCTCAAATCTTTCATAAACCTTGCTTTTTATAGCCAAGTGCCACCCCTGGCCTTGTGGCCTGGGCAGCGGTAGCAGGCACCACTACAAAGAACAAATATGTGATAGAGAGATGGGAAAGATCACAAAATGGAGCAGCTCATGCACTATGGAGAGAGGCAGAACTGGAGATATGATGGCAGCGACAGGTGAGAGAAGGGGCTGACATCTCCATGCTGTCACTGCCCAGTAGGTGGGATTGATGGTATACAACAGCCTAGAGCTTAAGGAGACACAGACCAAACCTACCACCAGACAGAGGGAGCCCCCTGGCTCTGGTCAGCAATGGAGGCCCGAGATGAGGGAAGGTTCACTTTCTCAATGGAACCTTCTCAGAAGATGAACATGTCCATGATGCCACCAGAGGCAATGTTAGTGTTGATGGTCTATGCTGCTGCTCCAGGCCATGATAAAACCTGAGACCCATTGAACATGTGCCTTCGGTGCCACTACCTGACACCTTGGTGATGTCTTCAGGCTTTGCTGCCTCAGGGTGCCATACTGATGTGAGTGACAAGTGTAACCACCTGAAAACATGTCAAGGCTCCTGGCCCATGCAGCCACTGAGGGCCATGAGTGAATCAGTGGTCCTGATACAGCCAAGGGTCCGTGTTGATATCTATGGCCAGTGTTACCACTGAATCCCTTGTGGATGACCATAGTCTGGGCTGCTGCCTGAAACCATGTTAACAGTGTATGCAGGAGACCTGGCCCAGCCCCTCACAGGAGAACTAGCCCTACCCCTCACTGGCCTACAACACTATGGTACAGGCAGTGGCATGGGCAATGGAGAGCTGGCTCTGGTTACCACAAGGCTCTCTTCAGTTGATGACTTCTAGCACAGAGTCATCAGAGAAAGATTAATCCTCCTTTAGGGAATTGGTCACTAGGAATCTGACCATGCTCTAGTGAATATATGGAAAACAAGAAATGGACTTTTTTTTTTTTAATTTAGCAGGGAAGGTCACAGGAGAGAGGAGGCAGACGTGAGAAGACTAGAAGGTGAGCATGATCAGTGTGCATGATGTGAGATTAGATTCCCAAATAATCAATAAAAATAATTTTAAAAATACCTGAATGGAAAGCAAAGGATATGCAATGAAACCCATTAAGCTAAATAAAGACATCAAAAGAATTATGAGGCTATTCCTACCAGGGGAAAAACATTCTATTCCTTTTTACTAGCTAAAAATAGATCATCCTTATTTGCTGTGCTAAAGTTTCTAGCCATACTTACACACCAGCCAAACTTTCATACATACATTAAAAATATAAGGGGCTCATTTTCCCAGAACACTTCTGGCTTGAGACAATTACAGAATGTCCTACATGTCTTTAAGGACTTCTGAAATATAGTAAGCTACAATGGAATGTGTGTATATATATATACACACACACAAGTACAAAAACAGTTATGTTCTCGTGAGTTTCTATTATTTTCTCTAACTCTGATCTCTAATACATCCTCCATTTTTGTCTTTTAATTTTGTTGCATTTTCTTGGAATTCCTTTGCTTAACCTCAGTTCACCACTCTGGCCACCTGCCTGGAAAAGAACAGTCTTGTAATCTGTGTTTGTAGTAGATGATAAATGTACCTCTTTAGTTTTGTCTCCACCCTCTCTGTTGATAAGTACATAGGACCTCCACAGTCATCTTATGCTATCAGGCAGCATTTAGGACTAGAAAACAATTTCCCTTTTTTGTTTCTCCTCTTCCTTCTTATCCCTAACCTCACACATGCAAACATGCACACACACACACACACACACACACACACACACACACACACACACACACACATAGAGACAGAGACAGAGAGAATGAAAAGGAGAGGGAAGCAGAATTGAAGAAGAAGATGGCGAGAAAGGAAATATATTTCTTTTCAGCATCTGCATATACTAAACAAAACATGCAGTTTGTTGTCTCTTTCATCTACAGAAAATAATTGTTACAACACTGTTAAGTCTTTCTCTCCAGAAGACATCTCTCCTTCCTTGTCCTACCCTTTGTTTACCCTCAAGGTTATCTTTGCCATTATTAAAAATAACATTCAGAATTGAGCACTGGACTTTAGAAGAAATCTGAGTGGTGTGTCAAGTGTGACTACCTGTAGCTATCCACAAAGTAGAATGGCCCTTGGGAAAGGAAAGGCAAATGACAATGGTCTCTTAGAAATCATTTTATTTGGAGCAGACAGTCTTTCTAGAACCCATAAAGTGACCTCCTGTGCATTGGAGCTCAGTTTTCTAAGCCAGAAGAGCCGCAGGTAACAGCTTGAATGGCATTGCTTTATTTTTCTTTTAAATGATTTCTCTCTGTTGTAAGTCAGGCAGCCTGGGGCAGCTCTCTCCAGCTTTCTTGGCTGAAGTTAAAAATCAAGATGTCTGGGTTTTTGCCCTCTGCCCAGATCTAACTGTGTGGCATTTGTCACATCACTAAAACTTTGTGGACCACGGTTTCATTATTCCTGAAGTAAAAAGAGTATGCCTGCAATCTGGGAGATGGACTGTTACTATCAAATGTGACGATGTCAGTTATAGAGACACTTTGAAAATTGCAAGGGACCATAATAATGGAAGGATTCACTATCTTAAAAATGTACTTCTACTCTGGGCTGGATACAAGCCTGAATTTTCAGGGCTACAGCTTGCCATTGTTGACTACATACCTCAGGTATCCATGGTAACAGTACTATGAGATTTGGTGATGGTTTCTATGAGGCTGTGTTTGCTATGTTGCCCAATTTCAACGACATTTCCTCAGACTTCCTCCTTCTTAGTTGGATGGTAGCACTGAAATTCCTGTTTATTCTACTGAAAACACTTCTTTCTTGGCTACTGTGATAACCATCTTGTTGGTGTCCTCAGAGAGCTCACCTTAGCCCTTGTGCCATTTGTCAACTTGTCCTGTCTAGATGTAATTTTGCAGGGCTTAGTCCTGGGCCATCATACACTGTACTCACTTCCTACATAATCTCCCTAAATCTTACTGCTTCAAATAACTTCTTGTAAATGACTTCCCAATATCCCATAGCTGTAGCCTTCTAAGGTCCCTAAACAACAGTTCTTGAAGGCTCACAGGGAATCCTATGATCACCATGGCTTATGTCCAATGTGCTAAGCTTTTCCGGGAATGTAAAGTATTGATAACAAAATACAGTTATCACCTCAAAGAGAATAAATGATGGTTCATGATCCAGATGTTAGTGATCATGGTTCAGAAATGTGGTGTTTGGAGGAGCCAGAATTAATCACATTGCCATTGTGTTCTGTGGCCATAGATACTCATATTTGACTAAAAACTGGTATTCTTTCCTAATCCCCTTGAAGAGAGAGTTGTGTTTTGTGTTAGAACTTGATATACCTGCTACATTCATATCATGTGATAGTTTGAGGATGCTTGACTCTAGCCATCCATGCATTCATACAGAAATTATAGCATCAGCCTTCATACCTTCTTCCCCACTTATATTTAATTCATCACCAGTTTCTTCTGGTGTCATTGCTTTCAAATGATGGTTGCTTCATTGTGTTCATTATCTGAAGCTAAGTTGTGAGCATTCCTTGTCTGGATAGTGATGTGAAGCCTACCATCTTTCCACCATGAACTTGGACCCATTCCTCCTCCAGTCAATCAGAAGAAGCCAAATGGAACATTAAATAAAAAGAAAGAGAATGGTTCAATATGCCTTCCCTTCGAATTTGTCTGATAACCCCAACATGTTCTCACATTCGACTTTCTGTTCCTGCTCAGGTTGCAGTCTTACTGTGCACTGTGGTCATCTTTGTTCTCTGGATGGAGGCTATCTTCTTTGAAGTATCACCCTCCCTCATCCCACTGGATCAACTCCACACACTCTTCTTTCCATTTCAAAACTCCCTTGATACACAAGCATGGGTACATGTGAACACACACACAGATTCAGAGACACAAACAGAAGCTTCCACATTCTTCTAACCCATCTACAGACTTTTCATGCACTGCACAAATATTTCACTCCTAAAACTTTTTTCTCCTCCTTGAATAAATCAGAACCCCATGACATCTCTTTCCTTTATTTTTAGGAGCACTTATCACAGCTTGTAAATATCAAATAAAGTAGTTGTGTTTTGTTTTTCTCCACTGAAGTCTAAGTTCCATATGGAACTTTCTATTTTGACTCATTATTACTTCCTATGCAGGGCACAGACGAGGCCTTTAATAAGTACTTGTTTGGTCAATGACCTTCTGTCCACAGAAGAGGAACTCAAAATGAAGAGGGTCTGGATAACTTCTCTGGGTCACATAGATGATCAAATGGTAGAGGAGAGTCCAGTTATAAGGAAAATGCTATACAAATCACCTCAGTACATTAATGAAGCAGGTACATCATTTAGCTACTGCCTGGGTGTGTTGTTTTCCATATTAAGTCGATCTATGGCTTATATGGCTTAGCCTAGAAAAATTTGCTCTAAGTTTTCTTTCCTGCAGAGTGGTTTCCATCCTGACATGGAAATTTTAAAGTTTTGTTTAGAAATCTGTGATTCTTCCTTGGGACTTTCAAAATTCTTGACACTAGTAAGGTAAATGAATTCTGATTACAGAGAAACAGATACTTGTTGAACTAATGGAAAGATTATGAAGACAGATGTGCAGTAGACAAGGTCACACCCAGTAGCAGTTTTACCACACCTCAAAAACAGCCTCCAGAGATCCTCCTGCCTCTGCCTCCAGAATGCTGGGATTAAAGGCCAGTACACCACTGCCTGGATTTTGTCCTTCAAAATTCTAAAGCCTGAAGAAGACAATAGTTTACATTATCTTATATCTTCTCTGCTTATCTGGTCACATTTTGCCATTTAAAACTGTGGTGCCAAGCCATCACCTCCTTAATGAAGTCTGTAACCATCCTGACATCTTCCTTTTCTCTTTCTCCTCTCTCTCTTTCTCCTCCATCTTCCTCCAGTGAAGGATTAGACCAGCTGCTAATCACATGTCAGGACTCCTGGTAGCTAACCATAGGTTCAGCATACATTAACTAACTTGGCCTTTCCTCCCCACACCCTGTCTTATCCTCAAGCTCACACATCCCTTTTCTGAAATGCAAGACACCTTCTGTGTCCCAGAAATCAAAGATGGCAAGATTGCAAGTTTGCACTGAGGACTATTCATCAACAACAAGGCAAATGACCTTCCCACTCCCTCTGAAGCTTATAAGAAGTGACGCTCGCTCTGCCACAGGGGACAGAAGTCTCCTCAGTGCTTCTGTGGTGATGCTCTTCATCCTGTTAATAACTCTTCTAATAAATCTCTTACCCCTGAGTGAGGCTGACTTCAATGTCCTGCTTTATGAGTACAGTCCGCTTCAGTGTCCAAACCTGAAATATGCCTTCTTTCTGCTTCCTTCTTCCTCTGTCTTTTCCTCTCTATCCCTTATTTCATATTCTGTAACAGTATGAAAGAGACCCTAAAATATTGACATTTCTCCAGGGGAACACTGCCCTAGCACCAGAAGGTGGAATCTGGAGGCAGAACAACCAGAAGAAAAGGCATCCCTCAGGAAAAGGCTCGCATTCTCATCTCACAGCTACATCTACATATGTGTATTCCTACCAAGTCTTCCACCTTTCCATAAATTGTAACACTGCTATAGGCAAACAAAGCAGAATGAAGACGAGAAATATTTGTTCCTATTTCTAGCTCATAATGTAAATAAACCTCTTTCTGCCCATGCATATATTGCAGCTTTGTGTGTGTGTGTGTGTGTGTGTGTGTGTGTGTGTGTGTGTGTGTGTGTGTAAACAACCACCTGCAGACATTTGATCCCAGTGTTCTGTTAAAATTTTGGGAGAGTTCCTTCCTCTTTGCCAGATGATTCTGGGGGTCTCTAGGGGTCCCATCTTGGTGTTGTCAGTCTCTTTAACAAAATAATTTAAGAACAGATTCAAATGGAAGCTTGAAGGTAATAATATTAGAATTTAAAAGACAAACAGTAGGGAAAACAAGCTGTATATCTTGGCAGCTGCCTGGACGGGGAGAATAAAGATGGGAAGGGGAATTTTAAGAAGCCACGCTGTTTGAGTTAAGCAAGCATGGAGGTCAGACCCAGAATGGGTAAGCAACTATGTGGTGGGAGGGTAGCTTTAGAGAAGGAGTAAAGAAACCCCAAGTACCAGAGAAAGCATGTGTAGGTTCTGGCCAGCATTCAAAACAAAGACAAACAAAAGTAAAAAGGGAAAGATGCATCTTTCTAAGTGGGGCTCACAAATGTGGACAGATGCAGCAAAACCTCCCGGAGGCTGGTGGGAACTGTGCTAGGGTGTGGGAATTCTGCAAAGGGAAAGTACAGTATCTCAGTAAAGGGACAGTTATCCCACTTATCTCTCCATTATGGCAAGAAGTAAGCCAACCTTCCTAGGGGTGGTCGTTTGGCCAGGTGATCAACCTTTCCTAATCAGTGTTATGTCTCCACCAGACCACAGACTCCATCCTCATGGCCAGAAGGAAGAACGTTTTCCCTTAATGGACTTTTACTGCTACAGTGTCAGCTCCCGTAATCCTTTACCTCCTCACCCTCCTCTCACACTTCCTCTTCCCTCTCTCTCCCTCCTTTCAACATCGTGAATTATGTATTATCTCAGACTGCATCCAGAATTACTGCCTATAGTTTACTTGACTTTGTCTCCCCAATGTGTTCCTCCCTTGGAATGTCTGTAGTCATTTGTGTTCTTTAGAATGGGGCCCCTTGGCTGCTTAGCTGAGTCAGTTCAATTTTGTGAACAAGTTACTTCATCTCCATTGCTTTTTGTTACTTTATACTTTAAAAAAAAAGACACACAGTTGAGATTTAACTTCATTCAGGCTTTTTTTTTCCTTATGCTTTGGGAACAATTCTACCAGGGAACTACATATCCAGCCCACCATTTATTTTCAGTGCTATATTACAACTCAGACATACTTCTGTTTTTAATTTAGTAAGTGTAGATGAGATTGCTTTGATATTTCCTTAAAAAAAATGATTACCAGTAGTTCTTCCTCATCTTTCCAGCCATGTTAGGTTCTCAATCTTAACACTTCTGTGAGTTTGAAGAATGTATTTAGGTAGCTTTGCCAGAAGAATTCTTAGGAGAAATGCTTTGAGTCTGTCACAATCTCTTTCTGTATTATACACATAAAAATGAAAGCTTCGCTGGAGGCAGAACTGCAGCCAAGCTAAGTTCCTTCCTTTGGGGGAGGATTAGGAAAGGAAAGCATTTTTGCCTTCTTTCTGTGGATTTATATGGGATTCCTTACTTGTTGATTGAATTTGAAAGTTGAACCGATCCGTGTTTTGGTCTGCTTGCATCTGATTAATATTCTCGATTTAGTCTCCATGCTAGTTGGAATGTTTTTTTTCCATGTTGATACTGGTTACTCATGTCACCAGCTATGCTCACTATTACCAGGAGACCCACTGTGTGCAGACTCATGTCACACAGGCGGTGCTTGCTAGCTGTGCTGAGTATTATCAGGAAACTTACTATGTGCACGCTTTATTCTTTTGACGTGTCTAGTTATCTTTCCCCCAAACCATTCCCTTTATAAAAATATTCCTCCTGTGTTAAAACTTAAGTATCTGACTTTTTAAAGCATCCATTCTTAATTATTTTCCAACATAGTTTTTTTTATTTTTATTTTTATTTTTATTTATTTATTTATTTATTTATTTATTTATTTATTTATTTATTTTTGGTTATTTGGGAGTTTCACATAATGCTTCCCTAACACATTCACTTCCCCATCTTCCCAGGTCCACCTCCCCTCCCTTACAACCTCTCCCAAAGAAAAGAAGAAGAAAAAAGAAAGAATGAAAGAAAGAAAAGAAGGGGGGAAGAAAGGAAGGAAGAAAGAAAGAGAGAGAGAAAGAAAGAAAGAAAGAAAAAAGAAAGAAAGAAAGAAAGAAAAAAGAAAGAAAGAAAGAAAAAAAAGGAAGAAAGAAAGAAAGAAAGAAAGAAAGAAAGAAAGAAAGAAAGAAAGAAAGAAAGAAAGAAAGGAAACTAAGTCCAATCTGTGTTGCCCATACACTCTCCGGAGCATGGTCAGAAACCAGGTGGACGTCCATGATCTGTGTTGCCATTCTCAATTTTTGTCTTTGCATTTCTTTTAAAATTCTGATAGCTATTTTATTTCTTTAGTTTTCATCTTATGTTGGCTTGCTTTTGTGCAAAGCAAACATCTCAAAACTTGTTGGAAAGAAAATGAGCTTTTTTTTTTTTTTTTCATTTTCCAGTGGTGGTAAATCAATTTTTGAAAGAGAAATGCCCAGAGCATCAGCAAATCTGTATTCTTTAACTCTAGAAATGATTCCATATATCCCATGTCAGCTTTGCTGTGTGATTTTTTTGAAATATCTCCATAATCAGTGAGCCATACTACCCCATAGCTAACGTATTACACAGTCATGCTGCAAATGGAAAAAGTTGTGTGATTTGACTTAATTTTTATAGAAGAACACGCTGACAGTGCAGCCTGTGTTCAAGAGCAAATGGACTGAAAACAGAGAAAGCAGTAACCAAAACGAACAAAGGGAATGTCTTGCTTTAGTGAAGATGACAGACAGGTCTGACTTTGGTGTCTATAGTCTATGGTGAATGATAACTATAACTATCTATATCTTGGTGAACGATAACTTTCCAGCCATCTTCACATTCCTTTTGAACATATGACAGTGTGCCTCAGTAATAATCATCTCAGTTTCTTCTATAGTGTGGGTGATGTCTCATCGTTATTGTTCTTGGGTGGAAACGAGGCGGTTACTTAGGAAGAGACCCTCTGTCTCCTGCACATGGCTTTTCTTTTTTTCATTCAGCTTGATTTCTGATGTCCCGATGCAGAGTGCCAATGAAGGAGTGTGTGTCTGCCAGTGGTAACAGCAAACAGGGTTTCCTCTTAGCTTTATTATTAATAAAAAATTTAAAATTGGACTCAAACGAACCTAGAGGACAATTTTTAGTTAAAAAGAAAAATTCCAGGGGAGGCAAAATGCAAATGTAGGCAGCTGCATGAAGACAGAGAATGAAGAAGAGAAAGAGTCGGGGTGGGGGTTGGGGGGAACCATGACGTTTGGCCTTAAGCAGGATTGGAGGAAATCTACGTGGTGGACAAGCAGAATCATGGTGGGGGAGAGAGCTTTAGACATAGAGTACAGGATTCCAAAGTGGTAGGGAAAGAATTCTTAGCAGAGAAATAGAAAGAAAAACATGCAAAGTTATATCAGACAGACTTCATAAAGCCCGTGGCTGTAGTTCTGGAAGCTACTGTGCTATTTGGGGCAGTGATTCTGAGAGGAAAACTATGTAGTGCAATAGAAGCCGAAGGGCAACTAGGGCCTGGGGAAGCTGCCTACCTGGAGGCTGCGGCATTGCTGTGACTGTTAACTTATAACCTGGCCAGGGCGCATGCTTCGTAGCATGCTCCATTGCTAGCACAGTCACCATCTCCTGGGACTCTGTAGGGAGAGTTTTTCCTGATTGATTTTTTGCCTAGACTAATGACTGTCTTGTTTTGTAAGTTACTTAGAGAAAAGGATTTAGGAGCCCCAATTTTGAGCACATCAGTCCCAGCAGCAGCACATCAAACTCTAAAATGCTCTTTGAAGAAGATGGTGACTGTAATGGCTCTCATTCTTATGTAGATTCTCGGGATCTCTGAAGTTACAGTTTGCCTGTCTTTGCTTTCAGGTCGACTCAATTTGAATGATCATTCTAAAAGAACGCTTCTTTAAAATGGTTTGAAAAGGTAATCCCACTGTCTATAAGATCTGAGCCTCAGGAAGCTTTGGAAGAAAGCTGCCTTGATATTTCTTCGCCATTGATACACCTCTTCCTAGTTCTTGGGTACATTTCCTTTTTGATGCTCTCTCTACTCGGTGTCTGCACCTGAGGGAGATTTTTAGGAGGTTTTGAACTAATCTCTTCTCTTAATCTTCCAATAAAGAGGAGACCATGCTTTATGTTTCAGAAGATAGCATTCTAAAGTAACTCAGAAGGCAGAGATTTGAGACCTGTTGGAGAGTGGTGGATTTCTGTGGCTCCATTCCACCTGCAGTGTCAGACTGCTGAGTCCTGGCCTATTTCTCTGACTGGGAACATCTGTACTTTAGATGTCTTCACTCCTGCCTATGTCATTGTGGCTTCTCCTTGAACTGCCTCTTACCTTGCTTGGGAGAGGGCAGGAACGGGGTGACTGGAGGATAAAGACATTCAGTATTCATCACTGAAAACTGCTGCCAGAATGTGGGGTGTGAGTATATTTGTAAATGTGGGAGTGGATGTGAATATGAGTGTGTGTGTATGTGTGCAGGTATGTGAATGCATGATGTGTATGTTTTTAAAAGTGTGTGAGCGTGAGCCTGTTTCATGTGTGCATATGGGTGTGTGTGCACGTGGGGAGGAGTATGTTTATAATGTGTTGCTGTGCAAGTACAAGAATCTATGTGTGAGTGTATTTATGTGTTTGAGTAAAACTTTGTGTATATATGTGCACACATGTGGGCATGCAATTGCGTTCCTGTATTATGTGTTTGTGTGTATGAGTATGTGTGTGTGCATGTATGTGTGTGAGTGGGGCTTAATGTGTCTGAGTATATTTGAGTGCACTTAGTGTTCAAGAATGTCTGGGATTTCTTTGGGCAGCTGCTGGAGGTATAGAAATGAGAAATCCATTTGCCTGGGAAGCTTGTTCAAAGACAAATGGCAATTGTTGCTTATTTTGGTCAACAAGGTGTAATATAGTCATTTTTGTTTGGGGTTGTGCTATCTTGAGGGAGTGTGAGGTACTGGCTAGAAGCAGGACAATTCATCTTCTTGAGAAGGTCCACTCTAGACTATTATTAGACTCTTCACATTTTATAGCCACTATGCACCAGCCTTCACTCTTTGGGGTTAAGTATTGGACTCTTGGCCAGTGCCTGTGCCCTAAGTAGGATAATTGTTCACTGTAGCCAACGCACAAGAAGTCTTGGAAATCTAGATAAGCCTACTCCCTGATTGCCAAGCTTAAGCTACTCCTTAAAACTCCATTTTGCCACTGTTCTGACCCTGGGAGCAGCCTACCACATGCATCTGCCTGGCAGGAGACTCATTTCAAGTTGCTAACAACAGAATGTTCCAATTTGAATCTGTTCAAGAGTCGTTACCTTGTGTCCTGCCATCAAGAGTCCTACAAAGCAGCAGGGTACGGTTAAGATGCCTTCATTATGAGGAGCTGAAAGTTCAGGTCAACTCACTCAAACAGTAAGGGGCATCTCTACTTTCCAACATAGAATCCGAACAGTGTCAACTTCAGGGACATCTGGGAGGGAAATGAACTCCCTTTCTCTGTGGTTCTCAGTATTCTGTGGAGATCAGGCTTATCCCCACTCTACTTTACCCCATACTGTGAGAAACTATGGCTTTTAGGCTGAGCCTCCCTCTGGGTGCCAAAAATCAGCAGTTGACTACATTTTATTAAAATGTATCCTTTGAAAATGTGTGTATATAATTAGTATGATTGTATCCAACCCTGTTTCACCTTTCTAACTTTCCGTTGTATCCCCTACCCCAATAAGTTCCACTCCCAAGTTCATGTCACTGTTCTCTTCCTCCTCCTTCCTGTAGTAACAGACTAAGTGCGGGGCATTTACCCACCAACCCCACAGTTCCCCAGAGTTTTCTTGAGTGAGAGCTGCAGGAAATATTAGATAGAAGGATTTAGAGTGTGGAGATAAACAGATAGAAAACACAAGATAGCCTCCAGAGGGCCAATGAGCCCTGACTGTCTCCGCCCTAGGGTATTTATAGAAACGCCAAGGGGTGGAGCAAAAGACCTCCCCTCACACAGCCAAGTGCAGATCATCTCAGACACCTGCACTCAGGCTCATGGTCCAATTATTCTCGCTATGCAGACCTGCTGGGTAAAGCCACTAGGAACCTGAAAATGGGCTCCCATAACTAAGTTCAATTAGTGTTGTCCATATGTGCATAGGTGTTGGGCTATTCACTGGAGCACAGGGAACCTAACAGTGGGACCCAGCACAAAGAGGAATGATTCTTCCTCCCCATCAGCTTTCAACTGTCAATCATTGAAAGTGATTGACATCGAAAGTGGGACCTCCTGAGTTCCTACCCAATCCATGGAGGGATTTTGGATGGCTTGGTGATGTGAAGATAATCCCAGTTTTGTGAGCTCACTCGTGCAAAAGCCATGTCATGTTCAGAAGACCGCGTGTCTCAGAACTTCTTTTCTGGCTCTTCATTCTTTCCATTTCCTCTTTCTGAGTGTTCTGAAGGCCTGGGTGAGGCAGGGATCTTATAAGGATATCCCATTTAAATCTGATCAATCACTGAGAGGTTGATTCCATTTGGAGTGGAAATACTGAGGCAGGGTGATCCTGCCTCTCATTGTGCAAGAATGTGCCATCACCTGTCCAAACCTACGGAACCCAGATTAATAAAGACCTTACTAAGTGAAATGAATCACTAGTGACATGTGATGGAACTGACATGTTTGAAGTCAAAAAATCTCAGAAACCTTGGAATGGAGGGGTCAGTCCAAACTTCTGTACCAGTAACTCTGCTCTGAAGCAATTATATCTATACCTGAAGCTTGTCCAATTACATAATGTAGAAGGCAGTTAAGTCCACAGAGTGCTATGTCTGTTGAAGGGCTTGGGGATAGTTTATAGTTAATTAATCAAAGTCAGTGAAGTAATTATTTCTCTCTCTCTCTCCTTTTTAAGACATCAGCATTTTAATCCTTTAGTTTCTAGTGAAGAAAAAACATGGCCAATACTGTAATCTAATTAATTGCTTTGTGCACAAACACTAATTGCAA
Source organism: Peromyscus attwateri (assembly GCA_902168425.1). Taxonomy (NCBI): domain Eukaryota; kingdom Metazoa; phylum Chordata; class Mammalia; order Rodentia; family Cricetidae; genus Peromyscus; species Peromyscus attwateri. The sequence goes on from CABHPP010099476.1 coordinate 30,846, forward strand.
GGAGATAAAGTTTAATACTAATTGTACATGGGTGTTTAGAAGCCATATAGTTTGTTTGTTTGTTTGTTTTTTAAAGAATTCATTTCTCAGAAAGGAGGGTGTTCAAATAAAAGTGATTGGAAGCTAGAGAAATCCATTAGAATAAAACATACCCTTGTTTTCCTACTTTTCCAATGAGACTGAAGTGTGATTCATGCAGCCCATCTTTGCACTGATATTAGAATTTTGATAAACACCTGGTTGAATGCTTTGCCCTTTGGATGATGGTCGAGGGCATTATTTAAGCTGAGCGTGGAACACTTGATTTATCACAGGCCTTGTCTACTGTCCATTGACTTCAGCTTCTGTCTTTGGTGGATCCAGATGCATTTAAAAATAGTTTTCCTAGGACAAGATAGCTTATGTCTAGATTATCAGTACTTGGGAGGCTGAGGCAGGAAGATCATCATGACCTGGGACTCCATAAATTTCAGGCTAGCCTGGGCTTCTGCATGAAACCCTCTCTTAAAAAAATACAAAGAAGAAAGAAAGAAAGGAAGAGACAGAGAGATAGAAACTAAAAGAAAGAAAGGAAGGAAGAAAGAAAGAAAAGAAAGAAGGAAGGGAGGAAGGTTGTTTCTTTGCCCTAAATATTGCTGACTTTTGTCTTAAACACAATCTAAAAATCTAAGAAATTCACATTATAATTTCATAACTTATTATACATAAATGAGTGTAGAAATATTGGCTGGGAATGTAGCTCTGTCACTGTAGTGTTGCTTACCATGCAGGAAGCCCTGGGCTTGATCCTCTATACTCTACAAATCCAGCATGGTGGCACATACTGATAAGCCTAGCACTCAATATGTAGAGGTAGGAGGACCGAGAGTTCAAGTTTCTCTTGGCTACAAGAGATCCTATCTTGAAAGGAAGGAAGAAAATATTTACTTAGTGAATAAATGGATGACACTGAGCATTTCTTCATCAATGTATATCTGAGTCAATGTTGAAGAATACAGATATGTATTTTCTGGAAGGCCAGAAGCAAAGTCCCACAGGTTTGATTATAACAATACAACCTCTGAGATATTAGTGAATACGAGTTAGGGAAAACTCCCTCCACAGAAATACTAGACCTATTTTCCCCATGTGTCAAGAGACAGAAGATTGCTTCTGAAAATTAGCCACTAGGGGTTGGACATATAGCTCGGTGTTTAAGAGCACCAGCTGCTCTTCCAGAGGACCAGAATTTCATTCCCAGCAACTACATAGTGACTCACAACCACCTGTAATTCAGGGGATCTGATGCCCTCTTCTGGACTCAGTAGGCACTAGGTACACAAGCAGTGTACAAACATATATGATGGCAAAACATCCATGTGGACATAAAATAAAATAGAAAACGAAGTATTTAAAACAAGCCAATGAGCCGGGCGTTGGTGGCGCACGCCTTTAATCCCAGCACTCGGGAGGCAGAGGCAGGCGGATCTCTGTGAGTTCGAGGCCAGCCTGGGCTACCAAGTGAGCTCCAGGAAAGGCGCAAAGCTACACAGAGAAACCCTGTCTCGAAAAACCAAAAAAAAAAAAAAAAAACAAAAAAAACAAGCCAATGAATAGACCTCTGTTGGAGGAAGGGTGAAGTACAAGTGAAAGACTTGCGGGGAGCTATAAGTAGGGTATATGGCAGGTATAAAAACATCAGGAGAACTTGAAGATAAAAAAAAAAGGGGCCAGCTGAGGTGAGGATTGGAGATTGCAACCCCAAAGTGAGGTTACTGGTGTGTGTGTGTGTGTGTGTGTGTGTGTGTGTGTGTGTGTGTGTGTGGTGTGGCTGCACACACATATAAAGTCAGCAGATTATCTTGATTGTTGTTTCTCAAGCACTGTTCACATTTTTTGTTTGTTCTTTTGATGCAGGGTCTCTCGTTGGCCAAGAAGTCACCAACTATTCCAGGCTGTATGGTGAAGGAGTCATTGGGATCCACTTACCTCTTCTTCCCCAGCACTGGGATAGCAAGTACAGCCACTGAGCCTGACCTTTTTGAACATGGATTCTGGCGATCAATTCCAGGTCCTACTGCTTGCAAGATAAGCATTTTACTGCCTGAGCCATTTTCCCCAGTCCTGGAAAATTGCTGATTCTTTTTAACTACTAAAGAGAGGCTGGGGCATGCCTTTTCCTGTGAGTGCAAGAAATTGGCATCTTCTCTTCCTGGTTTATTTTCTGACCAACTCTTAGAGGCAATTACAGAATACCAACACCAAAAAAAGCCTATGGAAACGGTTTCTATTGACTTTATTCTGCAACTGCAACCAAGTTAGGCTCAGTCCTACATAAGTGGTCAGTGACTGGAGCAGACTGATGGAGGACTTATGCACAGAATGCACACATCTGAATTCTAGCTCCTCTACTTGCTTTATTACTCAAACTTAACAAGCAGGGAAATCAAAACTGCTCAAGCTAAAGTGTGTGTGACTTGAAATTGTGTACCAGTATTTGCTCAGGTGGCCACTTTAAAGAAGCACAGAGACTGAGAACTGGAGGAGAGGGAGAACAATCTCTTCCACTTTACTCAGGAAAAGAAAAAGATATTTCAGGGCCCCTGTGATGGCTCAGTGGTTAAAAATGCTTACTGTTAAGCTTGACTACCTGGACTTGATAGCCAAAAGTCACAAGATAGGAGGAGAAAACCCACTTCTGAAAGTGTTCTCTGCCTATTCCGTCCATGTGTGCACCCTAACACATGTTAAATAAATAATTATATGTAAAAGAAAAAAAAGACATTAATATAGTCTGCCAACACTGCTGAAAATACTCTTCTGGAAGTCTTACCCAATGGTATGTAAGGGCTGGATTTATCTAACAGTATGTGGAAGAGAAACAGCCAGTCCCGGATTACTCTGCTTTTACTCTATGCCTGGGAGTGTTTGTGACAGAAACATAAAATAGCCTAAATATGATTAGGAGAAGCATATTGTGAAATGTGTATGATGTAAGTCGTATTGGATTTGAAATGAAAGCACTTAGAAAATTTCAACAGTGAACTTTATAGCCTATAAGTTATTTACAAAAAAAAAAAAAGTAAAATGTGTGGTAAAGAAAGCTTAGAATCATTCTTTTAACTTAGGAACAAGTCAAGTCTTTTATTCTCACTGTGACTTTTTCCCATGTAATTGGAAGTTTCATGCAATGGAATTAGATTCTTCTGTCACGTGACTGACAGCCTGAAAGAAAGGGTAATTGTTTAATTTACATATACTGTGATCCTTTATAAAGAAACTCAAGAGAATCAACAGTGTTAGAAAGTTAAGTGAAAGGTTATTAGATAAAAATCTAACAAATCAGAATTAAAACAAATTTTTGCATTTGCTTAATTTTGTGTGCTTTCATGTGGAGGTCAGAGGACAACTTGCAGAACTCAGTTCTCTCCATCATGGGGATCCTGGGAGATCAAGCTCAGGTTGTCAGGCTTGATGACTAGTGCCTTTTACCTGCTAAGCAGAGTCAATTACTGTTTAGGGGATGTAACTAAAAGAAGATGATACTTGCAGAAATAAAATGAAGTCACTTAGAAACTATCTGGAATATGTGACATTTTATGAATAAAATTAAATGGTATTATTAGAGAACATGCAAGGAGCTAAAGCAAGAGACAGAAAAATTATTTTGTGGCTATGAGGACTTAATAATGAAAATATGTCAGTTCTCCCTGTTCATCAATAATATGATGCCACTTTAACTGTCACTTGAGAAGGTGGATAAGTGGAATTAGACAATCTGTTTTAAATATGCTAGTGGCAAAGATGACATGTGAAGAGGGGGGAAAATGTCTCAAAAAAGCAATACCTTAGCTAGCTTCAGCTACCAGCTTGACACACACAACCGAGAGTTATTTGATAGTCTCAATAGAGTGATTGCCCAAATCAGATTGACCTGTCTGAAGAAATGCCTTGATGGATGATTGATGTGGGAGGGCCCAGCACACTGTGGGTGGTACCATCCCTAGGCAAATAAGCCTGGGCTGTATAAGAAAACAAGCTGAGAATGAGCCATAAAGAAAGCCAGAGAGCAAGACAGCTGAAATACTCCACTCAAGAAAGATATAGGACATCATGCTGATTAAACCAATATAGATTATGAGTCCTTCAATTTGGGCTGGCAATCAAGAGAAGGTTATGGCACAGAGTCTCTTGGTGGCAAAGCTCAGGGGTGCAGCATTTAAAGGAAAATCTGCAAAACTCATAATTACATTGATGTTAGATGAGGGTTAAGGTAACCCTGCAACATTTATTCTGGCAAGAACATAGTGGTTATTTTAGACATAACAGGACAGTTATTTTTCACTCATACTTTCTTCCATTATTTTAGTTTGTGTTTAATTTATATAAACATTAATTATTTTAGATAATCTGTCTGGACCATGGTCAGAGTCATGGGAATCCCAAATATAATGCCAAGGCAGATGTGGCTATTAGTGGGAAGGCTGTGGACCTGAGAACTTTCTGAGCAAAGAGAAAATGGAGTCAGGACAGATGGTGTTACATTAGTCACTTTATAGCAAACAACATTCCTCTGTGCTTTAAGTTTCTGTTTAAGTTCTTGCTCTGACTTCCCTCAGTGATGGATTGTGACCTATAAATGTAACCCATACAAACCCTTTCCTCTCTATACTGTTTTTGGCCAGTGTTTTATTACAGCAACTGAAGAGCAAATTAGAACGATCAATATTATGACATATTACGTCATATTACCAAGACAGCATAATTAAGACGTTGTAGAAATGGGTCATGGAGAGACAAAAAGATAAACAATCTGGAGAATCCAGAAACACACAAAGAAAAGTGTTCCTACTAAATATCAAAGATGCCATGAACCATCAGGAATGGGACTGGTTAATAAGTAATGTGGAGATGCTGTTTACAATCAAACTTTTATTATACTCAAACCAAAGTAAGCAATAATAATAATTTTCTTATATATTGAAATTAAGCATGAATAAAATTAAGTGATGAAAATACAGAAAAGGAAAAAGAGCTTACTAAACTGGACACCACAGCAAAAACAGTTCATATAGTTTTTGGATTTGAATATGACATAGTTAAATAGGAAACAAAGGTAAAGGGAGAGATGTAGGCAGAAGTTTCTCAGGTCCTGCCCAGCCCCATGGTCTGGACGAATCTCTCTCACCTGTGGTCCTGCAGCTGCTTATACAATAATTACTCAGTATTCCTCCTTTACATTTAGTATCCAATTATGAGTGAGTGCATACCATGTTTATCCTTCTGAGTCTGGGTTAAAGGGAGAAGGCTGGAGGGATGGGAGGAAGGAAGAGAGGGATCTGTGATTGGTATGTAAAATGAATAAAAAATGTCTTAATAAAATAAAATCAGAAAAAAATTACTCAGAGGCTTAATATTAATTACATATTGTATGGCCTATTATGGTGATATTTTCTTTGTACCAAAATGTTATTTGTATGTTAATAAATAAATTTGCCTGGGGGTCAGAGCTATTAGCAAGCCATAGGAAAGCAGGGCAGTGGTGGTGTACGTTTGAGCTAGGTAAGTCTCTGTGTGTCCAGGGATATAGCCAGCATTGGATACACATGCCTTTAATATCATTACCAACCATAGAACACCTGGAGGTCTATACAGACAGGCTGTAATGAGGCAGTCCTGTGGTTGGGTTTACAACCAATGAGAAGGCAGAACAGAGACTATATAAAGACTTTAACACAGGAAGTACCAGCTCCTTCGGAGAGGTAGGACCACTGCAGGAGGAAGGGTAAGGTTTTGGCTCTTAGCTCTGACCTCTTGGCTTTCTTCTTTGCATTGGTTCTGTGTTTCTTATTTATACGACGGTTGGACACATCTACAGCCTATGACTCGGGCTTCTTGCTAGCTAGCTCTTACCATTAAACTCTACCCATTCCTATTAATCTAAGTATTGTCCATGTGTTCTGAGGCTTTACCTGTGTTGCATTACATCTTGCTTCCCTGGGCAGCTCTCAGCGTCTCTCCTGACTCCTCCCTTCTCCTCTGTATCTCTACTTGGATTTCCCACCTGCCTTTAAGCTGTCTTGCCATAGGCCAAAGTAGCTTATTTATTAGCTAATGAGAGCAACATATATTCACAGTGTACAGAAAGATATCCCACACCATAGAGGAGAAATTTTCATATATATAATTAAAGACCAGTTCTAGATCATATGGGAAGTATGCAAATCAGTACAAGTAAGATAATCAATGAAATAATGATCTGGCAAAATATGACTAGACAATACCCAAAGACAGAAGTGAAGTGACTAATGAGCATGTAAGGGGATTATCTGTCTCATAATTATCAGGTCTGCAAATTACAATAATGCTAACCACCATATTTCCATTTGAATATCACAAATTGAATAGCTATGAAATGTCATCTTCTAGACAATGATTTATACAACCCTTGCAATCATTAACTTGCAACAAATGTCATTGCTTGCATTTGGCCCAAATAAGGTTGGTTCTATCAAGAGTCAGTCATGAATGGTGGAGGAGCTCCTGGGGTATAACCTACCTTTTACCACTGAACTGTTGGCTACTCCTAGATTCTGAGAGAGAGGCAATCATTGTCTTTAGCTGTATATCCAGTATTGATCCCACTAAGTTCCAAAAGACAGCTCTAAACCCATGTAGCTGGAAGTTTTCCTGTGTCCCACCCAGTCTGCAGCAGCTCAGACCCAAGTAAATACACAGAGGCTTATATTTAATTACACTTAAACTCAGCCCATTTCTGTTAATCTATATGTTGCCACATGTTCTGTGGCTTTTCTTATGTGCCATTACGTGCTGTTCCCTGGACTGCAGGCTGATGTCTCCTGACTTAGCTTTCCTCTTCCCAGAATTCTCCTTCTGTGCTTATCCTGCGTATACTTCCTGCCTGGCCATTGGCCAATCAGCATTTTATTAAACCAGTGTACAAAAGCATTATCCCACAACAAACACATGCTCACACAGATTACCCTGATTAAATTAAGTGAATCACAAAATAAAATGACAGGCATGAGTGAGAAAGAGATTTATGAAGAGGAGGCACAGTGGACAGGATGATAGGAAGATGGGAAAGGGTAGGGTGAGAATGAGCAATATGCATTATACACATGTGTGAAGGTGTCCAAGAACAAAATTAATTAGTAAAAATTTTGAAGTCAGATAAAAATCAGACTCTAATGAGAACACCGAGAAAATGCATATAAAAGTAGGCAATTGTTCAGAGGGCTATTTGAGGGAATAGCAAAATTAAATATTCATATATCAAGTATTTGATATGGAATCTAAAAAATGTCATACTTGTAACAAAAATATGTGTAAATGGGCAAGAATATTCATCAAACCATTACTTGAAATAGCTCTAAATAATTATCTGTCAAAAATGCATTCACTTAGGAGCTGGAGAGATGGCTCAGTTGGTAGTTAATATTTGTACCGTTTGGCTGTCATCCCTTGGAGGCCTGTTCTTTTCTGAAGAAGAAATAGAGGGACAGTAGACCTGAAGGGGAGGGCAGGGATGGAGGGGAGCTTGAAGAAATGGAGGGAAGGAAAAATATGGTTAGGATGTATTGTATGAGAGAAGAATCTTTTTTCAATAAAACTAAAAAATAAATAATGCTTCCTGCTATTAAAGAGGTCTTGATTGTGGTTCCCAGCACACATGTATGACAGCTCACAAGGTCCAGGGTATCTATCACTTTTTTTCTGGTTTCCATGAACATCTTTATAAACATGCACATAACCACATGGACACACACACATACACATCATTAAATATTTTTAAAATGTGTTATCTTGGAAGATCACCATGCTTTGTTAATTAGCTAGTGGAAATAGTCTTCATTCCTCTCAATATGTAACACAGTAATGTAAATGAAGAGTGGACTTGAATTAGGGTAAGACTGAGTTAACATTGTGGAAATGGGGGAGTAAGAAACAAACAATAGTCTAGGGAGTCCAAAATGCCCATGTGTATGAAATTACTCATTTAGGAGTACAGCTAAAAGACATGAGATGAATGGGATTGTTTTGGTGAAAAGAAGGAAAAACAAAACAAAACATTGACATACCATACGTAAACTGATGAAAAAGGAACCATACACACTAAGAATAGCATCAAACTTGTATCTGGGCACTTTAATGTACATGTACACACCCATAGGGATATATGTGGGTGTTATATTTTTATGCCACAAAAGAATTCGTTAACCTTTCTCTATTTGCATTTATTTTCTTAAGTTTTATTTGAAATAACTTTACACTTTCTCCCTTTATCCCTGTGATTATCTGAGATGCAGTGCTGTGCATCTTCTGTGTATGAACTATCCCTGACTGTAGGTACACCCAATCTCTTGAGATTTTGCACTGAAGTCTCATTGACATCTTGGCTTGCAGCACTCTGGACTTCTCTGCCAAGATGAAAACCTCACTAAATTGTATACTTTCCATTCATTCGTACTGAAGGCAGGTTATATCAGCTATTATGCATTGAAACTACCTGGGAATTTTGGGATTTTCCACTGCAGTAAAGTTTTATGAGCCTGATGCTTTTTTTTTTTTTTTAAATAAACAGTCCACATGTCTCCTTTATGTTCTAAACTCTGCATGTGGCTGAATGTTCCCAGTTTGTCTTTGGTTAAAATTTAATCTCTAAATAAAATACTTACTGAATTCTTAAGAAAATAAGATTTATCGATATCTTAAAATAATATAATTAATTTTAGTAGAAAAGTGATGGTGGGGGCCAGAGAGCTGGCTCAGGAATTAATAGATCAATTTTTTGTACTATAAAAACACTAGAGTCCAGTAGTTCAGAACATCTATAAAGCTAACTCCAGCATATCTGACACCCTCTTCTGTCCTCCACAGATACCTCCTTGTGCATGGCATGTGCCTGCTCACACACGCGCACGTGCACACACACACACACACACACACACACACACACACAGATCCATGCACATAAGCAAAAATAAAAGCAAATAATTAAAAAAGAAAAGTGGCCACTGAGAAGAAAACTTGCTCCCTTTTCTGTGTTGTGGACTTTGTCTTTTGCTTTCAGAATCCACACTGTTAGTTTATCTGAACACCTAGGAGACTCTCACAGACATTTCATCCAGGAAGCAATATTCTGCCTCACTTGAGCAGGCCTTAGAAATATAGTCCCTTAAAGTGGGTGAAAACTGCAAATAGAAATTACTTTTCTGTGAAGATATCAAATCAAAAGCCCCTTCTTGGATGGAAGTACCAGTTACTTCATCCTGTTGCCACAGTAACATCTGCAGTGAATAAACGTATGAGGTGAATTCACATAATTTTACATGGCCTTAGTGTCCTCTCTGAGTGTGTTTAACTTTCTTATACACAGTTTTCAGCTCCCTACCTCTGTCAATTCCTCACTGTGGCCAGTCTAGACCATGGCTATTTATTTTTTCAACTTTAAAATTATAATATAATTACATCATTTCACCCTCTAATTCTGCAAATACACCCCTTGCTCTCTCTCAAATTCATGGCCTCTTTTTCTTTAATTGTTGTAATACACACACACACACACACACACACACACACACACATACACACGTACACACACAAACTCACACACTCACACATACATTTCTAAATACACAAGTACAAGTTGCTCAGTCCTTATAATGTTACCTGTATGTCTCTGATTTTTAAGACTGATCCCAACTTCTTAAGCTTTTTCCATTTTTGATCTTTTCTTGACTATAAAGTTATCATATTACCATAATTATATAGATTTAAGCAATAGGTATACAAACCAAATGTTTATTGATAATAAATTAAACATAAATGGATTTTAAAACAATTATTTGGTACACATATAGTCTTAACATTGATTAAAGACTAAATAAATTTTCCTACTAATGGCATGCATTGCTTTCGTATTTCATGATAAAGAATTAAATCTTGATTGAACAATTGTTACTACAGGACACAAACTGTCTTCACCATTTTTCAGTTGACTGATATTTTGACTTTGCAACCACTGATTCTGAGAATGTTGCTTTGCATAAATACATACTACAAAACCACAAAAAAAATGTTTCTGGCCATTTTAGAAACTGTTGGAAATTGTGTCCTAATCTCAAGCAGTGAAAAGTATGCATACCATGCTTAGCTTTGTCAACTTGACACAATATAAAATCACCTGGGAAGAAAGTCTCAATGAGGGATTATTTAAATTGGATTAGCTCTTATGGTGGTTCACCATGTCTGCATGCATACCACCATGATCCCTGCCATGATGACAATGAACTAAACCTCTGAAACTGCAAACTGCCCCATTTAAATGCATTCCTTTGTAAGAGTTTCCCTGGTCATGGTATCTTTTCACAGATGTAGAACACTAACTAAGACCGCCTTTGAATGTGTCTGTAGGGAGCTGTTTTAATTGAATTCATTGTTGAATTTAGGATGGGAAGCACCATTCCCTAGGTTGGTATAGACCTAAAAGGTATAGACGTGGAAAATTCAAGCTGAGCACAAGCAAAGCAAACAAGTAAGGGTGTTTGCACTCATTTCTCTCTGTTCTTGACTGTGGATGTGATGTGACTAGTTGTCTTAAGTTCCTGCCTTGACAACCCTCAGTGATGGATTGTAATATAGGATTGCAAACTGGAATAGCCCCCCTTCCCCCATAAGTTACTTCCATCAGGGTATTTTTTCACAGTCACAGAAATGAAACTACGGCAATCTGGATCACGGGCCTTGAATTAACAATAAAGAGAGGTGCATTTTCCAGGTTGACTTTTTCTGTTTTCAGGCTGGGTTTTTAGACAGTGTACTTGGACCAGTATCATTAACAAGCATTTTAAACAGCCCAAGATCAACATATTACCTATGTGTTTAGACACGGATTCATTTGGCCCTGAAGAGAAACCTCAGACCTGTTTTACTAATTATGGTTTTGTGGGCAAGCTGGTTAACTTCTTTGTATGTTTCCTTCATATCTGCAAAACAAAGATAATATGAGAGTACCTATATTATGTGTGATTGGGAGGCTGTAATTGGATAACTCAAGTAAATCTATTAACGGAGGTCCTGACATATAATTAGAGCTGGATAAATGTTGGCAAACTTATTATTATGGTTGTTGAGAAAATTGAAATGATAGCTATTTATGCAAATCTCTAAGTTTTATGCTTGGCACTGAACAGAGGATTAATACGAGCTCCTCTCTCTCTTAAAAACCAGAGAGCAGATCTTATTTGCATAGGACATGAAAGGGTACTTTTTGAAAAAGAAGCCCCATTCTGATTTATTATGCTGCCTCATTTATTAGCGGCTCTCTCATCAAACGCTCCAATCTTCATTGAGAAAATCTCTAATATTCACTGGCCAGAGGAAAAATAAAACAAGGCAAATGTCCTAAAGACAAGACTCTGAGTGAAATAAAGACACCAGAGCTGCCCTCTGTCTCTTCCACAGTCTTTCCAGTTCTCTTCAGTGAAGTGGCAGAAGAAAGTGGATTGGAGCTGATCTAGTTTGACCTCCAACATTGAGAAAACAGTCTCTGGGAGAAAGGATCAATGCTTATGCCCAGCCCAGCCCAGGGCAGAATGAAAGGGAAGACCTTGTGGCAGGTAGAAAACAGAGAGGAACAGGAAACTGGAGATTCAGTATTATCTTGAGGTCTCTGGGCATTATGGGCTGGAGGCTGATCCCATTATGGCTTTTCCAAGCAGTTTGCTTTCGAAGTCAAAGGTTCTTATTTAATGAGAAAGTCTGTATCTCAGGGCTCTAAATGGCAGGAGAGCCGGGTGAGGAATGAACAAACAATCTCCTGTCAGTTCAGCCTTCCATCATTACCTTCTGTCTGTAGGGAGCAGAGGGAAGGGGAGCGAGTAAGGCATGATCGGGGGAAAGGGCTATTTATGCCAAAAAAAAAAATTGTAGATGTAGGAGCAGAGTCCAAAGACATCCACAGGAGAAGCATCAAAGTCCAGTATTTGACCCCTTTGATGGTCCTTGTTATGACCTCAGACCCTTGTTATCAAGAACAGCACCTTGAGGGCTAAAGGATATCTCAGCAGCTGAGTATCTGATGCCCTGTTCTGTCCACCCCAAGCACCCAAACCGTGCATGTGATGCCCTTACGTACACACCGGCAAATATACACATATATAGAATGACATATGCCAATCTAAAAACGAGGAAGCACAGCTGGAGAGTAGAGAGTGGAGAAATGGCTTAGCGGATGGCTTCACAGAAGAGCCAAGTTTGAGTCCCAGCACCCACATCGGTCACTCCAGCTTCAGGGAACCTGACACTTTTCTGTGTTCTATAGTCACTGTACTCCTGTGCATATACCCAACCAGCCTCACTGCCCCCCAGACATATACATATAATTGAAAATAAAATAAAATAAAATTGAAATAGGTTGAAATAGAAAACGAGAACCATAGATCGGTTTTATTGTTTTGTTTTGTTTTAATTTCCTTACAGTAAGAGGCAAGCTCCTCAACCATAAGATCTCCCTACTCAGTCATGAGTCAGGAGGCAGCTTGGCCTTGGACTTCTGTTCCTTTATTCAGTTCATTGATATCTACAATTCTATACCAGATTACATCCTGCAGCACACTGAATAACAGTAGAAGGCAGATGTAAGGAGATTTTTTTATGATACAATTAGGAGGTGCAAAAAAACAGAGACAAGGAACTCATCATAATGTATCACAAGACAACACATCCCAGACACAGAGAGCAGAGGGAAAACGATTTTGCGAGAACATCTCATGATGTGCAGTGTTTCCATGAAAACCAAAGTAAAGTGAAGCTGTCTAGGCACTGTGAAGCGGCACTGGAAAAAAAAAAAAAAAAGAAGAAGAAGAAGTACAATACAGTCATAGGAATAAAAAGGAAAGAAGGAAGTAAAATGTCCAAGAACAGTCAAATAAAGAATGAGACCAGTAGGAACCAACAATGGATCAGAAAAAGGACAAAGGACTTCACGGAAAGGAGTAAGTAGATAGCTGGCACATTTGGAGGAGACTAAAATGAAACATCGCAACATCACAAAGATGTATGGAGAAACAACAAGGAGCAGAGGTGGGAGGGAGTTATGGTTAAAAGCACAGAGATAAAAGAGAATGTTGTTTCTGGACTTAGAGGTTACAGCCTCTGCTTCAGTAATCCAGGTCCAGCCAGCCATCCTTGTTAAGCTAAGTAAAAGAGCTAAATAGTCAAAAGTGAAAAAAAGGAGATTTATTCAATTTTGTCATATTGGGAAGGGGAAAGACATCCAGTGAGCTCATCCCCAGTCTGTCTTTGGGGTCCTGATGTAAGGGTGGCATTTAAACAGAAAGCAGGAGGTGTACACGACTAAGCAGTTGGCCAAGCTGAGGTCTAGTCGTCTCCATCGTCTCAGGTCTAAGTCTTGTCCTGCAAAGTCATCTGAGCAGTTGGAGGGCTTTCTCCAGGAGACACCTTCCTCCTTCAGAAGCCCGCAGTGCTTCGGCCATTTCTTCCGTGGGGAGATTACCGGAGAAAATTCTAATGCCTTTGTGTCCATTATTTCTAAAGATTTGTTACAGAACTGATATGCCTTCCAGGTAAGACATCACTCCACACACTTAGAGATTAATGAAGGAAGAAGTTCTTTAATACTGGTTCACAACTGCTTCTAGCTAATGCACAGAAGAGAAATAGTCCCAAATAGAAAATCTTACTGGCTTATATAGACTGTAGGCTTACACGTTCCACATACACTGTCGTCCTTAAATCTCCTTCAGATCCCAGCCCCAGGTTACACTGTGAACAATTTAAACAGTGATAGGAGACTTCAAGTCTGGCCACTAGCACACATGGGAGAATTACACAGCCAAGACATTACCAGTGTTACTGAGAACACCATTGCTGTTCCTCTTGAATAGTTTTTCCAATAGCAGGGTCATCTTGCCCACCTGGCAAAATAATGCTTTTCCTAATAAGAGCACAGGGGACTTAATGGCAGACCAGGACTTAATGATGATTGCAACTCTGCGCTGTGTGTGTGTGTGTGTGTGTGTGTGTGTGTGTGTGTGTGTGTGTGTGTTTCGTGGAGGGGGGTCATCTGACCCTTAGAGTGTGTTCTTTGAGGGATGGGCCTAATGACTGGTTGTTTTAAGTCAGGGTTTTTCTCCTTTTGTTACGGCAATTGAGCCTGACTGGAAGTCAATCTTTGAAAACACACACTAGCAGAAACTTTCTCAGCAACCCCAAACTTCAGTTATGGTACCAATTTTTGTTTTAGGGTTTCTAACAGTCTGGTTAGTATACTATTTATCTCCCAGTCATATCGGAGGCAGTGCTCCTTCAGCTACATTCAACTTTGTGTAACTTAATATTTCCTAAGCAAGTTTATTAGTAAATCCCTTATACCATCAGTTCCATTATTTCAAGTTTCTCCTGCATCAGTTTGATAGCCAAAAAGGGGAACATCAGTGTCTCTTTAGAATATATACATCCCTACCAAACAGACAGACTGCAATATCATAATAGTTTGTGGAGAATGAGAAAATCCTCAAAATATGGACACAGAAGGATGGAAAAGAACATATGGGCTTGATGAAATTTAAGGATGTAAGCAAAATTTTTATGCTTTAGAAGTGTGGGTGCAAGGAATTTGTGAAGACACCTGACTGAGAGAAGGTAGAAAAGATTCTGTTATGGCCCTGCACCTCACCCAGACAACAGTAGAGCTGACCCTGTTGGCAGGGTGCAGGTGAAGGCGTGAGAGCAGGAGAGCTGACTGCTCCTGCCCTCATCAGCCATATGGTGGCATGAATGAGGGAAAGATGTTCCCACCTCTTGCTCCTTGCCACCTGTGGCAGGTGGGAGAGCTGGCCCTGCCCCTCCCTGACTGCAGCTCAGGGGAAGTGGGCACTTTGCCTGGGCAGCACACCCAGGGTGTGAGAGCAGGATAAACGGTCCAGTTCTTTGTTGCCTGCTTGTGGTGATATTTTATTTGTGCTTTAATAAATAAAGTTTGCCTAGAGATCAGAGAAAATAGCAAGCCATTTTAAGTAAACAAAAAAGTCAGACAGCGGTAGCACACTCCCTTAATCCTATCACTTAGCAGGCAGGATCTCTGTGTGTTCAAGGCCACACTAGGGAACAGAGTCAAACTAGGTGACATACACCTTTAATCCCAGTACCAACAGTAGTGACATGGAGGTCTGTACAGACAGACAGAAAGTGACAGAGTTGTGTAGGAAGAGGAAGTGAGGTAGCTGGGCTAAGAGAACCAATGTGATGGCAGAACAGCAAGGCAATAAAGGCATGGGTAGACAGGAAGTCACTCACATTTGGAAGCTGCTGAGTTGGTGAGGTGAGGTTAGCTGTGGCTTTCACTATTTCCCTGATCTTTCTCTAAGGCTTTCACCCCTATATTTGGCTCCATGTTTTTTATTTAATAAGAGCATTTAGAAATTCATCTATACCTGCTGCAGTTGGTGAGCTAGCTGGGGCAATGCTGGAGATCTTGAGGAGGGAAGGGTGGTAGGCTGATCAACCCAGCTACTACCTAAGCCCAGAACCAGGGCTGTGAGTTGGCCCACCCCAACATCCACCTCATCTATGATCTGCTAGAAAGTGTGAAGGGGCCAGGCCTGCAGACCCACAGCTGCAAGATCTCCACCACACAAAACAACAATGGGATATCTAAGAAGAGTCCCACTGAGGGCCCCATAGCAAGGGTGTAGCAGAAGCCAGAGACCTCAAACCAGACCAATGACTCACTGCAATGAACACTTGCAAGTAAAGATGTATGGAGCAAAGGGTTTACTGTGTGACCCACTGTGTCACATTATAGCTTACACTCTGAGACATTTTTTTTGTATGTAAGTTAGTTTGTTTTTGTTTTTCTTTTAAATTTTATTTTTTTAATTTTTATTTATTGTTTTGGTTTTTCAAGACAGGGTTTCTCTGTGTAGCTTTGCACCTTTCCTGGAACTCACTGTGTAGCTCAGGCTGGCCTCGAACTCACAGAGATCTGCCTGCCTCTGCCTCCCGAGTGCTGGGATTTAAGGTGTTTTTGGAAGGGAGGTTGCAAGGGCAGAGGGTGGATTGATGGGATGGGGAGATGAATGAGATCAGGATGCATGATGTGAAATCCACAAAGAGTCAATTAAAAAGTGTGAAAAAGGACTTTATTAATCATGTACTAAAAAAATGCCATTCACAAACCAATCTTTTCTCAGTAAATGAATTTGTTATGGCACAGCCCCACTAGAGAAAATGAAAAGAAGGGCTGACTCTTGAGAGTAGTCTCTAGACTTTAAGAGTACTCTATGGTCTTATTGAAAATTATGCATTTCTATACACTAGTATATTATTTAGCTGTATAAAGAAAGACTTATCATTGAATGGGGGATAGGCTAATGGGGATAGACTAGGGAGGAACTGACAGTTGATGGTGTCTTGGGAAGGTAGAGTCAATTTTCTTTACGGGTGTAGCTCCTAGTAGGAAACCCCCACTCTAGTGGGTAATTCCACACTCACAAGTAAGTATATGGTCAGTACAAACTGGACTAAGTGGTTTGTTAAAAAAATAAAACAGAACATAATGTTGGAGGTTAAATACAGGGTGGAACTTAGAGGAGTTAGGGCTGATCATGGTTAAATACATTGTAAGAAATCATCAAAGTGCAGATAAAATATTATTTAAAGTTTTTAATTTATAAAGTAAAAATGAAATGGAAACATATTAATAAATAGTTTTTATCAGAACAATATCAACAACAACATTAAAAAAATCAAGGAGCTATCAAGTCACAAAGAAGCAGGAAGGAGGAATCTTGCCTAATGTGAACCTCTCCAGTCCACAGAGGATCTGTCCTGCCTGATTCTACTTCCACAGCATTCTCAAAGAGGCAATATTGTGGATGAAGAAATACTGCATTACTGGGGACACATGATGTGGAGATGGGGAGGAATAGACAGAGAGCAGCAGGTTTTATGGACAATGAGGTGATTGATTCTGTAGGATCCTGCCATGTATTTACATCATAATACGTTTCTCAGAATCCAGAGAATTGTTCAACGCAGTATGATTATCCTAATATAAAGGAAGGACTTTGGTTAATCTAGTGTTTAATTTTGATTCGATTGTAACAAATAAACAGACCCAAAATGTGAACAGAGGAAAATGTGAGCAGAAGAAAAGAAAGGAAGTGTGCATGTGGACTGTCTGAACCCGCGTTTCAATTTCTGTCAATCTAAAACTTTTAAAAATAAATTGTAGTCAGTTCATTAGACATACATTTTCCATTGCATGGGTTTGAATTTGAGAATTAGCAACATAGAACAGCACCAGGTTAAGTGCAGTGTGACTTTGTTTTCCAAGAGCATCTGCATGGATTTTAAATTCGAAAAACTCAGACAATCTGGAATTTTGCTGAAAACAATGAAATTTTCTCAGTCTCTTGAAATTTCTTCCAGCAGTCAAATCTGTAAAGACTGTTTGACTGACTGTGTGCTACTGAGTCAGACGCTTGCCTTGAGTTCTTACCAATGCTCTCAAATGCCCCAGTATCTCCATTCTGTCTCTTCCCCCAACCAGTTCCTGTCTTCTGCTGGAGCACTGTGATCTTCAGGATGATGCAGAGATGATCTATCTAGTTTAGGGTTTCTCATTTCACCCATCACTGGTTTGGACACCGAAAAACCACTTCAAATCCAGAACAGAGAATTAATCTATAAAAATTCAATTAACCTGTAGGATGCTTGTGGACTCCTCAGGAAACTCAATCAGTTTACTTAACTTATTAGTCGCTTCAACTGTTTTGAATTTTGTAGTCTTGACAATGACACTGAACAGTCAGAATAATCCTGAAAGTGAAACAAACTGAGAGGGTAAATCCAAGTATCGAATTGTCCCATCATGCTTACAAACATCCAGATACACCTCATCTGTGAGTTCCAAAGGCCAGGTTCTGAGTGTGCTGGTGTACTAAGGATAAGCCGTCACACTTCCTGATGACAAAGTTCCCAAAGTGCCTGTCTTTTCTACCTCATCCCTAACGTGCTGAATGCTTTGAGAGAGAGAGAGAGAGCCCAGCTGAAGTGACAGACAGACCCTAGGTACCTATAGCATTGACATGGTCACAGAGTTGGTCTTTTGGGAACTTGTTTCAACATTCTGTTCTAAAAAAAAAACAAACAAATAAATAAACGGCTATGCAGAAAGGAAAAAACAGCTGTTTCCTGAAGTTGGGGATTGTGCTTAACATTCCAGAAGTAAAAGACTTCCAGTAAGAACAAAATCCAGGGTGTCAGTGGACATGGGTGGTTGGTGTAAATGTATGTTTTCAAATTTCTGTTTTGTGGATGCAGTAGGCAAAAGGAGCACAGGTCCTTGTTTATCTTGTGACATCACTGCAGTGCCCAATACACCACCTGACACTGTCACCTGTGCACAAAGGATAAATGAGACTTGAAAAACAAAACAACCGAAGAGAAAAAACGATAGCTGTGCTTAGTAAGAAACACACACTCAAGCACATATTCCAGGGCTGCCTCCCCAGCAGGAAGTTTCCTGACCAAGCACTGACCCTTTCCTGACACAATGTGTGTGTTGAACTAAACCCTCTGAAGAGTTTACAAAGTTATGAAAACTATCAAATGTTTATAAACTCTTTAAAAATAAAAGAACTTAGTGGACAATGGGCCCTGTTGAGAAAGGCAGTCAACTGAACTTCCTCTCTTCTACAGCGGAACATAGTGGTGACTAGTTATCTGCTGTGGAGAAATGATCTGTACGGTTGTTATGCTTGTGTTTTGAATGCACTCAGATTTTTAGAAATTTGAGGATAAGCAAATAAGCCTTATCTTCCTCTGTATTCCTTTCCACGATTGGCGACAACTTACCATTTCATTTACCACATTTGTATATGTGTGTATTTTTGGGCAGAAGGATGTATCATGGTGCATGTGTGGAAGTCAGAGGATAACTTGGGGCAATCAGTTCTCTCCTCCTACCCTGGGGTTCTCAGGGATCAAACTCAGGTTGGAAAGGCTTGGCAGAACTCTACTGAGCAATCTTGCCAGACTAATCCTAGTGTATTAGAAGTCCTAGTATTAATTGTTTATAAGCATAGTATGGCACAGAAGATGGGGGGATATGGAGGGAGGGAAGAAGCGAGAGAGGTAGAGAGGGAGGAGAAAGAGAGAAATGAGAAGTGAGAGCAAATGAGCGTAGCAGACATTTCTGTTTGGAAACAATTTTGTTGGGAAAAACAAGACTTATGTCTCACAAAACATTTGGCAAAGATTGTTGATGCACAGTCACTTATCTGAGGATGTGTTTCAGGAAGCTGCTGCTAGGTGGAAAATTTCCTCCAGAAGATGCCTTGAAGATCAGTGGGTAACACACTCCCTGGTTGTGTCAAGGCTCGCAGAGTTTGGGATTCAGGGTGCTTTCCCACTCAAAGTATAGAATTTGTGTTTTTATTCCATTTTCAGCTACTTTACACATCTGCATTTGTCAGGAAAAGAGGATTTTAAGGTTTTATGTTTTCCTGAGCCATATGGATAGGGCTAGGAAAGAAGATACAATTATGGGGGGGGAAAAGGTGTGGTGGGAGCCAGGGGGCTAGGTATGGAACAATAAAAACAAGAAAGCCAGCCAGGTATAAAAAAAAAGCATCTTTCATGATGGTTGGAAGGGGAATTGGCACTCTTTGTTGGTGGCCTTTTACTTCTGGCCTACAGCTTGCATTTAATTTGAATCTTATTAACATGAGGAATCTAGCACACCAACCTGATCCTCTCAATTCCTGTGCTTAATTTTAAAAGTCTGCAAGTTGAATAAATGGCTTTGCAGGAGAGGACAGCTTCTTCCCAGCAAGGTAAGTGCCAAGGTCATCAGCAAAAGTAACAGCCTGGAAAGAGAACAAATGTGGCCTGTGCTTGTAGAAAGAAAAAAAAAATGGTGCTGGGTGGGAGAGCAGTGGAACATTAAAGAACATTATTTTAAGTAAATTTAGAATGGTTCAAAAATGATGCACAGTGAATTCTGTGCATGGCCTTTCACTAATTTATCTGATCAAGACTAAGATGAGCATATAAGTATGATACACACACACACACACACACACACACACACACACACACACA
>CABHPP010099477.1:0-13646 GCA_902168425.1 Peromyscus attwateri
TTTTTTTTTTTTTATCTTATCTCAGATCAGTGAACTAAATCAGTGTACAGGTTGGTACACTAAGTCAGGGTTCTAAAGGTGAGGCAAACATGGCCTCCTGGCCCTGACTATTTCTACATTTCACTTCCCCACACTGTGATGAAGAAAAGCTTGCAGTGAATATTGCTGGATTTAGCAGAAAATCCACAACACTTCATGAAATGAAGCTGGGCACAACAGTGACAGGCAGCTGTCAATATATTTGAAGCAAACACGAGACAACTGTAAGTCTAGCAAAGGGCTTTTTGTGGAAAATCATTCACTTAAGAGTTAAACTTTCCGCCGGGCGGTGGTGGCGCACGCCTTTAATCCCAGCACTCAGGAGGCAGAGACAGGTGGATGGATCTCTGTGAGCTCGAGGCCAGCCTGGTCTACAGAGCGAGATCCAGGACAGCCAAGGGCTACACAGAGAAACCCTGTCTCGACACCCCCCCACCAAAAAAAAAAAGGAAAGAAAAAAATAAAAGCTTCTAACTGTGAGGAATTTAGTGTGGCCACCGATAAGGTAATAAATTGAAATAAAAGTTGGCACACAGCAATGAGATTCAAACAGAGGCATCTTCAGGTTTGCATTCTCAAAATCAGTTTGTTTATACCAAGATAGAAAATTCTTTTAAAAAAAAAGTTACTTTCTTTTATTTGTGTTTGTGTGTCTTTCTGTGTGTGTGTATGTACACATCAGTATGTGTTTGTGTGTCTGTCTGTGTGTGCATGTACACATGTCAGTGTGTGTCTGTGTGTCTGTCTGTGTGTGTGCATGTACGTGTCAGTGTGTGTCTATGTGTATGTTTGTGGCCTCACTGAGGCCAGAGAGGGCATCAGATCCATTGGAGCTAGAGTTATTGGTACTGGAGAGTCACTGGACAAGGGTTCTAGGATTTGAACTCTGGTCCTCCTGATTGAACAGCAAGTGCTCTTAACCATCGATAAGCTCTCTAGCCCCATGAAATTCTTGAGGAAATAAAGTCCTTGCAGAGATTAACGTTGCTCACGCTGAATAGCTAGAAACCCAAAGGACGGTGGATGCCCCAAGTCACGTACTTATCATAAAACCACCCCAGGTGGTGGTCAAGGTGGGAGCGTCATCGGCAAGCCAGTGAGACCACAGAAAAGGTAAGATCGTGAAAAGCTACAGTGACCACACCAAAGAAGCAGTCTGGATTTCATTCAGGTCCATGACTTCCAACCTGAAAGCTGCCTCAGGAAGATCACAGCCATTCCACCAGTGGAAGGGACCTCCCCCAACAGCACAACCAAGCTAGGGCAAGAGGGGTGAAGGGCGGAAGCCCCAGATACTCACGGCTTCTCTTCGCCCTGCCTCCTCTTCCCCGTACACAGGCCAGCCTGGTCCCCCGTACTGGCCGCCTCTGCCGGGGGGAATTTCCACCGGCTGGGCCCCGATTCGGCTTGCGATTCCCACCTGTGTCAGGTGCTGGATCTGGGAGCCTGAAAGGAACACAGCAGTGACCAGGTCAGCGTCCACAGCACAGCGCAAGGGAGGCTGCCAAGTCTCCTTCAGCTCTGACCACGGGCTCCTCGAGGATAGGGAAAAACCAGGTATTTTTCAAACTCTGTGTTTATCTCGAGTATCTCCAGAAGCGGCATTTTATAAGAAAGCAGGTGGGAGAGAGATCTGCTTTCATTCCCCCTCAACATGATGCTGATGCAAGGCTCCTAACTTCCCATCGCTGCCACCAGATGTCTGGGGATGAGGGATCACAGATGTCTTGAAAGGGGCAGAATGTTTTGAGGCTGTAAAGAAGCTCAAGTCTGGCACCTTCCTGCTTGTAGCTTTGAGATTCACAAAGACCTGAATGTATGATGTGCTTTTTTTCTTAAAAAGCAGGTGATGAGATTAAATTCAGAACATTCAAAGTACACTACATGTTTCCACGACAGCCACAGCACAAGTAACCCCACTCACTAGCTTAACAGCAAGAGGCAGCGGAGGCAAGGCCAGGTGTGGGCTAATTCCCCACACCCAGACATCGGCTTGTGTGTGGCTACAAAAGTCGGGTGTTCCTGTCTTTCTCTTGCCGGCATCTGGAACATGGAAATACAATACAAATACCTACATTGCAACCAAGGAAGAAAAGGAAGGATCTTTATTTTATTTTTTGGTGGTGCTAAGGACTGAGTTCAGGACCTTGTACTGTTAGGCAGGTGCTCCACCAGTGAGCTACATCCCAACTTCTCAAACTTGATCTTTGAGCGTTGTGAAATACAGCACATAGTTCTAAACACTCCTGGGATCATCAAGTTAACCCATGGTACAGAAGCTCTCTGGGGGGCCTTTGGGGTAATGTGGCCTCTGTTTCAGCCCATTTTTATGCTGTCCAGTTACCCTCAGCTAACAGACTACATTTTAAAAGGAACTCTTCCATGGTCATATCTGGACATACAGCAATAACTGATAGTCAGGTAAAAAAGAAGTCTGGGCCTTGGCCAGGGCAGTGAGCTCCACATGAGCCCCGGTCTGCACCTGGAAAGAGTGCAGCATGGAAACCATCTAGCAATGTCGGCTGGCACTATCCACTCTGCAGACACAGGCTGAGCACATCTTCAGAGGTCACAGATGTGGCCCAGGAAGGGATTTAAAGCATACCTTTCGTATTAAGCCACACAGTGGCTGAAATCATAATGTAGTCCTGACTTTGAATATTGCTTTGATCCCTTAACAAAACAGCACCGGCTTCCAGCTGACTCGACTCAGAGCCTGGCAGATCCGCAGCCACGACAAGCCCTGTGTCCTCCAGAGGCTGGCTCTTGCCCCTGCTGGGCGTCAGCTCCTCACATCTTCAGTCACCACAGAGGGTTAGTTCAGGAAACAGGAGATACAAGGTAGATCAAGCCCCAAACATGTAGGTGGTAACTGGAGGATCCAGGATCAGTTCAAGCCTTTCCTGACTCTTATTTTAAATAGTTGCACATGGCCAGATATGGTGGCACACAGTGATAATCCGGGCACTTAGGAGGCAGAGGCAGGTAGATCTCTGAGTGTCTGAGGGCCAGCTTGGTCTACATGGTGAGTTCCAGGACAGCCAGACCAAAACAGTGAGAAATAAATAGTTGCACAATTTACTCACTGGCTATCCGGGGAGGTAAGATTCCTTTTCATCCTACTCCAAACAATGATGTGCTAAACATCTTGATGCATGTCATTTTTCCCTCAATATTTTGGATTTGGGAGCAGGGAATACACATTTTCTTGTGTATTTCAAGAAAAAAAATTACCAAACCAGCCGGACGGTGGTGGCGCACGCCTTTAATCCCAGCACTCGGGAGGCAGAGGCAGGTGGATCTCTGTGAGTTCGAGGCCAGCCTGGTCTACAGAGTGAGATCCAGGAAAGGCGCAAAGCTACACAGAGAAACCCTGTCTCAAAAAACCAAAAAATTACCAAACCAACAGCTCATGAGTCCTACTTACAAACTGGTCCCCAAAGCCCTCACTACGTGATTCTGCTTCCTAACTGCGTCCCAGACACCTCATACTTGCCACCTTGCCTTCCCCGCCAAGATGAAATGGAACCCTCCAAGTGAGCAAGGCAAACCCCTCCTTCCTCAAGCTGCTCTTGACTAGCAATGAGAACTGTAACTAACACAGCCACCAGCAGCCACAACGCAACAGGACACTAACAGTGGCAGCTGGTGTGTACTGAAGTGGGTGACATACCACGCGTCTGGGGTACTTTACACTTGTCCTCTTGTTAAATGCTCCAAACAACCGAGGGGCTCAGCATCAGACGAAAAACCGGATGCATATTTAGTCACCACATTTGGTGGGGAGAGTTATCAACAAAGGGTTTCTCTGTGTAGTCCTGGCTGTCCCAGAACTCACTCTGTAGACCAGGCTAGCCTTGAACTCACAGAGATTTACCTGCCCTTGTTATCCAAGTGCTGGATTAAATGCCTGCAACACTATCGCAAATCACCACATTTTTATGAAGATAAATTCATGGTTGTATTTATCAAGTTTAATCTATACTTCTCTAGTTATTTTTGAAACTAGGCTATCTTCCTAGTTCTTTTATATGGTGTTCACATACACATACACACACACACACACACACACACACACACACACACACACACACACACTTTTGTGAATCATTTCTTCCTGTTCTCTGCTTATGTCTTCTGAAGGTTCCCTACTTGTCAATTTTTATGATCAATCCTCTACAATAAGTCTCTTTCTCACAAATTCTTACAGATCTTCCTTTTTTTTTTTATCTTCTGAGACAGGGTCTCTCTATGTAGCTCTGGCTGTCCTGGAACTCACTATGTAAACTACACTGGTCTTGAACTCACAGAGATCTGCCTGCCTCTGACTTTCAAGGGCTGGAATTAAGGGCATAGGACACCACACCTGGCTTCTGGTAATTTTTAAAAACACACATTTGATAATTTATTGTCATTAAGAAAAGATCTCATGTAGCCCAGACTAGCCTCGAATTAACTCATTCAGTCAAGAATGACTTTGAATTGATCCTCCTGCCTCCACCTCCCACTGCTGGGATTACAGGTTTGCACATGGTTTATGCAGGATTAAGGAACGCCCTTGTGTATGCCAGGGAGACACATTATCAACTGAGCTACACCCCTAGCCCCACATTTGATGATTTTTTTTTTTTTATAATTAAAAAGTAATTCTAGGAGCTGGAGATGGCTCAGCAGTTAAGAGCACTTAGCCGCTCTTGCAAAGAACCTGGGTTCAGTTCCCAGCACCCCAAAGTGGCTCACAACCCTTTGTAATTCCAATTTCAAAAGACCCAACACCCTCTTCTGGCCTCCCCAGTCACTACACTCATGTGCACAGACAGACACACAGGCTAAACACCCATACACATAAAATAAAAATAAATAAATCTTAAAAGTTTTCTTCTAGGGCTGGGTAGTGGTGGTGTACGCCTTTAATCCCAGCACTCGGGAGGCAGAGCCAGGTGGATCTCTGTAAGTTCAAGGCCAGCCTGGTCTACAGAGCGAGATCCAGGACAGGCACCAAAACTACACAGAGAAACCCTGTCTCGAAAAACCAAAAAAAAAAAAAAAAAAAAAAAAATCTTCCAATAGATAACATTTTCCATTATATACATTTACACAATTTCTAGCTGGGCAGTGGTGGCAAACACCTTTAATCCCAGTACTAGGAAGGCAGAGGCAGATGGATCTCTGTAAGTTTGTGGCCAGCCAGCTTGGTCTACAGAGCTAGTTCTAGGACAGCCAGGGTAGTTACACAGAGACCCTGTCTCGAAAAAAGAAAAAAAAAAAATTACATAAGTTCATCTTTTGTTAGAAATGATCAGAAAACAGATTGTAGTTGAATATTTGACACAGCTTCTATGTTCACAGTTTTAACTAAAACTTAATGCATCTGAATTTGGTTAGCACGGACGCAGTGCAGCAAGGCCCAAATATACAATAACGAGAGGACTGAGGCTCTGGGCAAAGAACAGGACCTGGAAAGTAGGAAACCCCACAGAGCATCAGGACACACTGTTCTGTGTTCAACGCAAAATACAAGAATTTTCTAGAATAACACAATAGAAAAATATCTAGTGTGGTGGTTTGAATAGGAATGGCCCCCACAGGGAGTGGCACTATTAGGAGGTGTGGCCTTGTAGGAGGAAGTGTGTCACTAGGGACGGGCTTTGAGGTTTCCAATGCTCAAGCCAGACCTAGTGTATATCCCTCTTCCTGCTGCCTGCTGATCCAGATGTAGAACTTTCAGCTGCCTCTCCAGCATCATGTCTGCCTGTACGCCGCCACGATGACAATGGACTAAACCTCTGAACCATAAGCCAGCCCCAAATAAATGTTTTCCTTTATAAGAAACACCATGCTGTGGCCATGGTGTCTCTTCACAGTAAAAGAACTTTGACTAAGACATCTAGCAATCACTGAATATTTGGAATTCACCTAAACTACTTCCTTGATGTCACCACAGAAGTGTATATATACTCCACAAAGAGAAGCTTCAGGCTGGCTTCACAGGAGGGAGAGGGAATGACTGGGGAGGGCGACAGAGTGAATGGGCTTAAGCCATAAAACACACCAAGGTGTCTTTGCAAAATATACAGGGAACAGGATGAGCCTGGGAAGGGCCACAATCTGAAGCACAGATGCGGGAAACAGGATGCGTTCACAAACAGCTCTCAGATCACTGGCTCTTCGTGAGTTTGGAAAGCTATGAAAGGAGACAAGTGATTTGGGGGAGTCAAGTCTGAAGCTTGGGTAAACTGCTGGGGTGATACCAACAGCGGCTACAGTGAATTCCAGCACCGCTGTGGTGGCCACTGCTTGCCCACCAAAGAGCAGTGCCGCCGCCCCCCACCCCCACCCCCCAACACACACACTGAAACCCTAAAGGGTCTCGCAGCTGTTCCACTTACACCTCTGGCGGGCCAATCAGAGGAACATAAAGTACAGTCGTAGGGTGCAGGAGATTGCTCAGCGGGTAGAGGTCCTTGGCAAGTAAGCCTGACCACCTGCGCTGGATGCCCAGAATCTATTGTAAAAGCCAGATGAGGCAGCAGCACACATCTGTAATGCCAGCATTCTCAGGGAGAGACGGAAGGCAGAGACAAGCGCGGGCAGGCCAGCGACACTGGCTTGGCAGCCAGTGTCCTACCATGCAGAAATGCAAGCTCATCACCGTACCCACCTGTGGTGCCCCCAACAGGCCGAGGACGGGCCACGGACGGCATCTCCTCAGGGTAGAGCCCTCGGGCAGCAAATGGAGCTTCAGCTGATGACTGTGGCTGTGGGGGTTCAGGGGGGACCAACTCTGATGATGGCAGCAACCCTGGGCCGAAGCTAGGTCTGCTGGGAGAGCACAGCACGCGTCAAAACCCCTTACCTGGCTCTGGAATTTTATTAGGCTAGCGCCCCCTACAGGGCTTTACCACAGCTTCATGTAATTATCTATCTCCTCTAGGGGAATACAGGACATTCTCTGGCTCCCTAGGGGCTGCAAGTTTCCTGTTAGTTCAGGGCCCTACCTAGGTACTAAGTCTGAAAGACTGCCAGGAGAAGAAAGGAGAGAGGAGAAAAGGGGAGGGGAAGGAAGGGTAGAGGAGAGGGGAGGCGTGTGACTGGAGCCTCGCTTTTCAGTCTGGTCTCCCACGCTGCATCCCAGAAAGATGCAACCCAGACCTGAGTTGTCTGATGTTTGCTTTTGGGTTTTTGTTTTTGAATGAAAAATCTCACTTGTCCATCAAGACTGAAAACCAGTTTAAGAAGTGTTCTCAAACTTTTTAAGTTCTGAACCCCTTTAAACTCAGAAAAAAAATTGTTGAGGGCTCTGAAGAGCTTCTATATGGATTCTATCCATAAATATTAACTTTATTGTAAGTTAAAACTAAGAACATTTAAGGATACTTCCTTTAAGAATCTATTAAAAACACAAGCCTATTACATGTTAGCATAATAATCCTCATGAACTAAACCATCCTCCCCAACCACTCACCTCCCAATTAGTGGGGCACTGCCTTAGATTCGACTCAAATGCCCTTCACAGAGGACATCTAGATTCTCACACATTTTTTCATTATCTAGAGAATACTTTATTAGTTTCTGTAATCAAACCCACACAGATAAGACCTTACATATTTAATATAGTGTATCATCCCTGTACAAATGGGCAAAAAGTTAAGTTTAACATTTCTAGACCACCATGAATGTTGATTTTTGTATTTTTCCAAAGTCAACAGCACAGCTAAAGTTTCCAAAAATCCAAATTATATAGATACGCATATATATTTATATTTATATAAAAGACCAGTAACAGCAGTATGTTATTCATCAATAGTAGCAACAGCCTTTCCAGGTTCTGCATTCATTTTAACAAAATTGTAGATATCCAGCACACTTCATTAAAAAAAAAAAAAAGTAAAAACCAAAATCCCCCCAAATAGCACAGTTTCCCCATGTATTTTATATTGTCATCTGACATGTGTTCCTTTAGGAGAATCTGTCCTTACAGAGGACGTTCTCAGAGGAGAGAGGCGGATGCTAAAGATCTGCTAGAAAATACTCAATCATCATTTCACACCCTGCTTGATTCCACACCAAACTCTGGAATCTCACACAGGACTCTAAAGGAACTTCCCATACTCTGTTCCATTAAAACCCACGGCTCTGTCTTCTGACATCTGTCATTTGGGAAATGCAAATTATGAAGAGTCTACGAATATGGACACACTTAATTTCACAATAGTAAAAAAAAAAAAAAAAATCAATTGAGCTCATGCAGAAAAGCCTGTAGGTGCTCGGACACTGTCAAATTCACAATTGCAGATGCAAGTTAACAAATGCCTAAGTTTCACTGGAATAGGCAGGATAAAATTCCTCTTCCTGGACATGTCTGTTACTATCTGTTTAAAAAGCTTTTGTTTAGATTTATTTAATTTATGTATGTGAGTGTTTTGCCTACATGGATGTATGTGTGCCATGTGCAAACCTGGTGCCCTTGGAGGCCAGAAGAGGGCACTGGGTCCCCTGAAACTGGAATTACAGATGATTGTCAGTCACCATGTGGATGCTGGGAATCGAACCCTGATCCTTTGCAAGAACAACAGGTGCTCTTAACTGTCGAGCCATCTCTCCAGCCCCATCACTACCTGATTTTTATCTTTTTAAAATTTTTTTTCATTACCTGATTTTAAAAATAACTTCTTGCTCATAAATATTTTGAATTCCGGTGAATTCTACTCAGCAAATCTACTGAGCAGGCTCAGAGCTCACTGCCAAAATACTTCTCTATGTTTTGTGTGCTAAGACTCTTGGCACAAACAGATGTTGTTTCATCAAATGCTGTGTCTACTGAAATGGCATTTTTCCTCCTTGGTCCTCTTTAAAGGAGTATATCACACGGCTCGGTTTTTAAGATGCTAAATCACCCTGTGTTGCTAAAATCACCCCAAACTGGTTGTAGTACAATATCCTTTTTATATATTGCTACATGCTTGTAAATATTTGGTTTCATGTTCTTTGTACCTTTGTTCATGAGAAAGACAGGCCTTAATGTTTCCATTTTCACAAGGTCCTTGTTCTTCTAATTCATCCTTTCCCGGCTCTCATCTCCCTTCCCTACCTCTCACACAGTAGCAGAACTTAAATTCTAGCATTGGGCGTGCATGCGTGCGTGTGCGTGTGTGTGCGTGCGTGTGTGTGTGTGTGTGTGTGTGTGTGTGTGTATGTGTGTGTGTGTGTTCACAGATAGGTATGAACATGTGCTATGGCACACGAGATCAGAGGGCAGCCTGCTGGAGTCAGTTCTTTTCCTTCTATGATGGAAATCAGGTAGTCAGGCTTGGTGGCAAGCACCTTAACCACTGAGCCATTTTGCCTGCCCAAGTCCTAACACTTGATCTGGTCAGATCAAGAAAATATACAACCCAGAGTTTGGTAACTGTTCAAATTAACTAAAAATATGACTGTAAAATTGAAGAAAAAAAAAAAAAAAAGAAACCAGTCTGCATGAGAAAGCCACGACAGGATTTCTCCCGGGAACCTTACCTTGGTAACGGGCCTGATGGAGGCGTCATCCCATAGTCTTCGTATCTCTAGGGGAAATTGAAAAGGACATAAAAAAAAACATTTAATACTTATTACAAATGACAATATCAAGCTTACAAACTTAGGTCAATTTTCAGGAATATTGTTATTGTTATGTTGTTATTGGGGGAGTGTTTCATTATGTTACCTTAGCTAGTCCGGACCTTACTATGTAGAACAGGCTAGTCCTAAACTCAAGAGGTCTGCCTGCCTCTGCCTCCTGAGTGCTGGGATTAAGGGAATGTGCTCCCACACCTAGCAAGAACTGTTTTTATTTTGTTTTGTTGTTGGTTTTTGTTTTGAGACAGGGTCTCTCTACACAGCCCTGGCTGTCCTGGAACTCACTATGTAGACCAGGCTAGCCTCAAACTCACAGAAATCCACCTGCCTCTACTATCAAAGTACTGGGATTAAAGGCATGCACCACAACGTCCAGAAGGAACTGTTTTCTTATTAAAACTTAGCATGGTACTGGGGTCCTCCATCAGCAAGCAATGATGGAAGCTTTTCACCTAACTTACTTATGATTTTATTTGTTGCTTTATGTGTAAGGGCGTTTTGCCTGTGTGTACATCCGTGCACCACATGTGCCATGTCAGTGGGGCCAGAGGTGGCATTGGACCCCCAGAATTGGAGTTATAGCTAGGAGCCACCACGTACAGCTGACAGACTGTCCCCGTCCTGTAAGCTGACTTGTCACACTGCTGACTGTTTGCTTCACTGTGCCCAAGCCTATTAATTTCATGTTGTCCCAGCTGTCAAGTCTTGGGGTTATTCTGTGTGCTACTGGAGCCAATTTTTAGAACTAAAAATTCAAAACTGGGTGAATTTAAAAATTTAAAACGGGAAGGGAAGGAAAAAGAAAAGGGAAAAAGAGGAAAAGGAAAAGGAAAAAGGAAAGAAGTGGGTTCCACGTGGCATCTTCATGCATACGTGCCATTACACCTTGTTCTTAGCGGTCCCTTCCCAACCCCCGTCGTCCCTCAAACGGCCTCTGCTCCGGCTTTCACGTCACTTGAATTCCACTACCCCTTTCTCCTTGGGACCTCTTCCTGCCCCTCACGGTCCCTTTTCTACTTTCATGCTCTACACATACATAAAACTATAAAACTAGGTTCTACATAAAGAGAAAACACACTAGTTCTCTTTCTGAGGCTGGCTTATTTGTTTAACATAATGATCTCCGGTTCTATCCATTTCCCACAGATGATTTCCCTCTTCTTCTCAGCTGGATAAAGCTCCATTTCACGTGCACCACATCTCCATCTGTTCACCTGCTGACAGGCAGGGAGGCAGGTTCCTTCAGCAGCCATGTGAACAGTGCAACAAACGTGGACGGGTAGGATTTCTTGGTACGCCGACTTACAGTCCTTCAGGACTGAGGAACCACCACAGCGGCTCCGTCAGTTTCCATTCCCATCACGAGTCAGTGTTCCTCTCTCTCCATATCTGCCCCAGCATCTGTGTCTGTCCTTCCTTCCTTCATTTCAGACAGGGCCCCACTAGGTAGCCCTGGCTGTCCTGGAACTCACTATGTAGACCAAGCTGGCTTGGACTCACACAGATCTGCCTGCCTCTGCTGAGATTAAAGGCACGGGCCACCACACCTAACTGATTATCTAGATACGAATCCCTCATCTCACGTGTTCTGAAGTAGCTTAATATTTACTATTGTAAAGCTGTAATAAAAAAAACAAAGAACCAAAAACCCAGTGACAACTAGATGGAATGGTAGTTCTCCCACGTGACAGCAGCTGCCCACACCGAGGATCCCGGCATCTCTTGCCTTGAAGGAAATAATCGATGATGAAAGAATCACACCAACCTCAGAGATAAAATACATATACACATATATGTATAGAGAGATAGATAAGACACCCCCAGGATCACCTTAACACAGTTTTTAAAAAAATCAGAAAAACCCAGTATAAATACTCACCAACCAATGAACTTACACTGTAACCCATTAACTTCTGAAGTTAATAAATAGGTCACACACCTTTTGGTGCAATCATTTCATCTGAAACTAGTGGAAAGCAGTGGGTGTCATTTCCTTGAGCTTAACTTCTATGTCTTCTCTTAAAGAGAACCTGGGGCAGGGGGATGGCTCAGTCAGCACACCGCTTGCTGTCCAGGTTTGAGGGCCCTGAGTTGGACCCCCAGCACCCACATCATAATCCAGATATGTCATGGCACGCACTTGTAATCCCAGTGCTGGGGAGGTGGAAACAGGAGGAAGAACCCTTCGGCTTACTGGCCAGCCGGCCTCAAGGAACTGAGAGAAAGACCCACCTACCTCAACAAAACGGACAGCGCCTAAGGAACAGCACCTGAAACTGACCTCTGGTCTCCACATGCCTGTGCACCCACATGCACCCGCATGTGAGCAAGCACCAACCCCACCCCCCTACACACACACACACACACACACACACGCACACACACACACGCACTCACATACAAAGAAGAACTTGACAAAAACAGACAAGATATAATAAGTATAAATGACTACAACGAAGGCATATGGGCAGCCAACATTTGCAAACGGCTGTCCTTACCTGTGCTTGGACTTGTGCACCTCCATTCCCCCCTCCCCGCCCCCAGCCTTGGGAACATCTCCAGGACCAGGTGGTCCAAGGACAAGTTAAACAATGTGAGGAGTTTCTATGCTGATCCCTTTACAGAATCAACGAGAACACACCCTGACAATGCGTCTCCCCTTTGTGACCCTGTGAGGAAGCTGGGAAGATGCTTCCTGCACCATCATCACCCGCATCCCTCCTGCAGGAAAGGATGTGCATCATCACCCGCACCCCTCCTGCACAGGATGCCTCCAACACCAAGAATTAATTGTAGTAGAAGTTAAGAACTAAGACCTACCAAGCAGCTTTAAATCTAATCAAATGCAGCCAAAGTTTTGCAGCGAACCTTCAAGTGATACAGCTAGGTAACAAAACTCAAGCCCCATGCCCAGAAGAGAATTCCAGGAGGCTAGTACTTACGCTGCAGGGGTTGTTGGCTGTCTGGGCTGGACTGTAGAAAGACCCCCACTGCGTGGCTCGCCTTTCTTCCCTGGAAGGGGTACTATTCACAGGCAGGCTGGCCGGCACCCCAGGCCCTGCTCCCACGGCACTGGGAGGCTGGCTGCTGGGGGCCACGAGGGCGAAGGCGTCATCCAGGAGGGAGTGCATGGTCTGGCGTGCCTCCTCGATGGACGGCTGGGGGGGGATGTACTGAGAGGCTGAGAAGGGCAAGCCCGGATACCTGCTCAGCTCAGCAGAGGATGGTGTCTGCACATCAGCCGGAAGGTCAGGATCAGACTGAGGGAGAGGCAAGGAGGAGAATGACATGTGTGCTTCCCTGGGGGCTGGGGACATGGCATGAAACAAGGTTCTGGCGCAAAGTGGAATTTAACAATGGTCCTGCCGTGTGAGGAAGGGCTTGTCCTAAGAATTAAAAATCATCTACACAGTATGTATCCCATTTTGTGGGAGACAAAGACAACTGGAGAAAAACCAAGCGGGAATATTCAACTTCTTTTCTGTAAAACTCAACCACGTGAAATGGATCTCAGAACCTGGAGGTAGACATCTTCCCTGAGAACCTAAGCGGCCACAATTCACACTTCGAAGTGCGCACACCACACAAATCCAGTCAACTCTCCAAGGGTGTACAAACCAAAAGGAGGAGCAGCCTATTAACATTCAGAAAACACCATGTCCATGTATAAGTAATTCAAATAACTGTTTAAAAACTGCTTACATGGTAATTAGTATTTACAAATATTCAGAAATTATGTCTCTAAAATGGAGGTATCTGAGTCATTAAGAAAAGTTTAAGAAGCAAGAATCAGAGAAACTAGGTAGCTTTAAAAAAAAAACTTTCTTCTTTTTCATTTTATTTATTGAGACAGGGTCTTACTATGCAGCCTTGATTGGCCTGGAACTTCCTATGCAGACCAAGATGGCCTTGAACTCAGAGAACCACCTGCCTCTGCCTCTGCAGTGCTTGAATTATAGTCACGCGCCACCATGTCCAGCTGAAGATTATTT